>VUQS01024248.1:10341-26997 GCA_015108495.1 Heterochromis multidens | reverse complement strand
CACATCCTGGACAGGGAGGAACGCTGGTTTGAACGGGGAGTCAAGGAGGCCATTTACGTGAAAAGGGAAAGACCATCTCTGAACCGAGGAGGGGGCCTAAGGGTACATCTGTCACCATCTTACAGTGCTGTGATTGCAGCCATTCCCCAATCTCTGTGAATGGTACTCATGGCCATTGATCAATGGTCATGACAATTTGCATACTAATGATCATGAAACTGACCTCATGGCCCATTGTTAGTCAATGGTGCTAGTTTCGGTCATTATGCAATGTACTGTTTATAAGGTTGGGGAAACCTGCAGTCAGCTGAGACTGAAGAAGTCACCAGAGGTGACAAAACGTTTCTCCCACTAAAAAACGCTACGTCCAGATGAACAGATTCAGCTTTTTGGGATTCTTTTACCTGGATTATTGAGCATGCATCAAGAGATACACAGCTGTGATTTACTGTGCAGGGACCGTCTGGAAGAGATTTAAAATGAAAATGGTGTGTGCTGCAGCAGTCTTATGCTCTCATTGGTTGAGACGCGTGATGACGCCCATCCCAAGCCTGTACATCCCACCACCTGTCACCCATGTTTATTATGTATTCAGAGCCAGTGAGCAACGGACTTTCAATAATAATAATAAAACTGCTTTAACGCGCGATAAAATAATTGTCGGCGTTAATTAATTAATGCGTTAACACGTGCCCATCCCTAGTAATTAAGTAAAACAATGAAAAAGTGCATTTTCAATATGCCCCCTTTAATATAGGCAGCTCTTGTGGAATGTCCAAATGGTATGTCCCCATATGGATCTTAAAAATAGTTTATGTCAACAAATGTATTCACTATTTTATCTTTCCAGTGATTGTATGGGGAGAAGGGGCCTTTTGGGTCATGTGATGGCCACTATCCCAGAATTTCTCCCTAATGTGCATGCTGCATTGTGAGTCCTCGCCTCATGCACAGTTGAATGCTACTGTTGATTTCTTCAAAGAATCAATCTGTTGATAAATCCTGAAGGTGTTAAATGAAAGAATAATACACAGTCTCTTCGTCTGAAAAAATCCCCTTTCTACTGTGAAATATAATTCCCTCCAGCTCTTCATTACAAAACATGCCAAACACTGTAGTTAATGCCTTGTTGTGTTTCTGTAATCAGTGTTCTGAGTGTAACCACAGCTCCCAATTTTTTCGACATGACCAGACATAAGTGGCGTTTGGTTTTGCCACCTCATTTGCATCTATGCATTGTTGCTGAGTCAAGCAGAGTCAATTTGTGCCAATCCACATCAAACCGGCAATAAGGCAGCATTTAAAGTAAACATGTCAGAAACTCCTGTGTGTTGTAATTTGTGTTATTGGGCAGAGTTAAAGGCATGACTTGCCCTCAACAGTTAGATTCCAGATAGTATTGATTAAGGGTCAGCAGTCTTCAGTTTGATTACACTCTTCTGCGGCTTGCAGTTTGGAGGGAGGAGCTCACACATTTTCTTGAACAGTCTCTTTGTCAGTTTTGACTTGTTCTCCTTTCTTATCCCTCCCTACCACTCATACATCCATCCAGGAAGGAAGCAGTAGTTGCAGAACACTCGGCCGGCTTCCTCTGTATGTCTGTCAGCTCTCATGGAAAAACAGACACAAAGACAAAAGTGGACTTGGATGACATTTTATCTGTCCGTCAGTGGGTTTAGGTTATCTTGCAAAGCACTAAACATTTAGTTTTGAGTCTTTTTGTATATGCAGAGAATTGAGAACTGTTTTTTTTTTTTTATCTCTACTTTCTGACTAGTTCACTCTCCTCCTTCTCTCTTCCAGCTTTTTAAGGTGTTTATATAATGAGCATATTGAATTTGTTACTGCGTCCAAGTCTTATTTCCACTTCACTCTGGGTAAATATAAAGATAGACCCTATATTAAAACATATTTTTAAAATTATATGATAATTAAACCAATTAGAAGTTGTTTATGGGCCCCTGCTTGGGTTATGGCCACTTTGGGCATGCCATTGAACAATGTGGATCTTGTTTGGCTGACGTTTGAAGCGGTTTTGGCTGTTTGGAGGGTCCTGTTAACTGGGACTTTTAAATAGCTGCTTTTTGAAGCTCTGTCGTGCGCTGTGCACTCAGCCCAATCCATGGGCTCCTGGAAACCCGAGGGGAACATTATCAAATTTAACACAAAAACACACTTTCTGTTTTGAATTTTGTCAGCCATATCCCTTCTACCAACCCACCTCCAGCAAAAGACACTGATGCCTTTTTTCTACAAGAGCTCCACCTACTGTATTCCAGCATATTTGTGTTTGCTAGCAAGTGTTCATACATGTCAAATTCCTTGAAAAGATCATGTGGAAGCATGTTTTTGAATTAACTTTATACAGGCCTAATGTTAACTGTATAACCACATTCAGTCACATCAAATCATACTTCATCCAAATTCATTTACACTTGTGGCACAAACAAAAAGATATATAGAAAACATCTCTTATTTTCATGTTTATGTAACCTTAGCATTTTACTTTGAGAACTTCATCATCCTCACTTTCTTGCTGCTCTCAATGCCTTTCCTCTCATACATTTCAGAGTAGGCTTTCACAAACCACTGGTAAAAATGTTTGTCTCAAGTTAATGGTCCTCTCCTCACACTTGAGACCAAACAGAACAAACAAAAAGCACTTACATCAAACAGCATCCTTCATTACATAGGAAAGAGAATGTTTTATTAACTCTAAATAAGCCCCACACCTATCGTAAACACCTATATTACTGTAATGCTATCATTAAATGATCAAGAGGAAGCCTTTCAGCCTGATAAACAGCAAACAGCTTTCCATTTGCCTCTGACTAAAATGATTTAATGGCCAGATTGAATCAGTGAAATTAAGTTGCTGTTTCAGTCCCAATGTATAAGCAGCCCAGCCTCAGCCAACAGGAGTGGTATAGTCCTGTGAATCCTGGTTAGTCCGGAATATCAGCAGCTTTTACATTATGGCGCCCGGGAACAAACAAAACTGAGTAAAACTTAATCAGAAAAGTAAAAAATGTTCTTATAATATAGTGTAAAAAATGGCTTTGTAACACAGAGATTGTGGATTATTTCCTGGGCAGCCCAAATTATTATTATATGGAAAACAGAAGATGTTCTGGCGGGATTTAATAATCTAATTTGTGCATGTTTTGTTTATTTACAAGGTGCATAAAAAGGTTTTAAGACACCACCCACAAAAAAAAGCAAAAAGCATACCAAATTTGAAATTGCATGATCTCCTCCTCATGCTTGTCTTCATATGCACCTCTGGACTACTGCTATTTTTAGATCACTGAGTAGAAGTCAAATTCAGATCACTTGTACTTGTACAGTGTATAAGAACAGCAACCCTGCAAGTTGATTATCATTTTGGGGTGAGCAAGTGAGGTAGCAAGTAATTCTGTCCTTTTGCATTTTCAAGGTTGTTTATGCTCAAGGTTCTCTCTCAGATGCCCCACAGCGTTACCATACAACTACCCACAGACAGCCTGGTCCTGAGGGACAAATTCATGCTACACAACCCTGTAAATGTCAGAAAGAAACCCCAAACATGCTCCTTACTGATGCACTGCCAGCTTCAACACCAAAAACTGCCATTTGGTCACTAGGTCAAGTCAACTGAAGTTTAGTTATAGAGCACATATCAAAAACAAAAAATGCTGACTAAAGTCCAATACAACTGTAAGAGAACATAGAAAGGATAAGACCCAGATCTCATCACCAGAGATGACCTTTAACATGAAGGTTTGACACAGATGGTGATGTTTGCTGTCTGTGCAAGCTTGAGGTCCATGATGAAATACATCAGAGGTGTCAAACATGAAGCCTTGGGGCTGACTCACCAAAGGATCTAATCTGCCCCACTGGTTGGCTTTGGAAAATGTGAAAATTACAAAGGTGGAGGACTTTTAACTGTATTTTCATCAGTTTTACAGCCTTCTTACTGACACATCACCCATGGCCTGGCATACTACACCAAAGTAATATTACATTAAATAACAGAAAACTTCCTGTTTTATAACTATTTACTATATAAATTTGTGTTTTTTAATGCTGATGGGTTTCTTTGATTTACTACAGCAGCATTTCTTTATAATGTAGAAAAAACTGAGTCATATTGTTGAAACTGTGCGTCTATCTCTGGGATTAGTGTAGTTAAACTTCTTTAAACTGAAAGAAAGGGGAACGATTTCAGTGAAGTTTATAGGTTGACACCCCTGAATTAGATGCAGAATTGCAAGTGTTCAGTGTTCGGATTCTAAAAATCTAAAAACAAAAATAAAAGCAGGGCTGGAAAAGCTCCAGAGGTGCACAAGGAATGGTTTGAAGGGAATGTCAGTCAGACTTCACTCAGGTAAAGTGCATTTGATTTTTGTGAGTTTCGTGAATAAGTTGTACCAACTCACCATCATTTTTCTTGTGAAATGATAAATCTATCCACTGCCTCTAATATTGCAAAGTCTTGATAGACAGCTCATTGCAGCATCACGTGGCACGTTAAGGTTTTGTTTACTTTTGAATATCAAACAATTTGGTGTGTGCCAGTAAGGAAGCCACATGCCTTCATGTGTGGGAGGACTCCCAAGCCTGCACTCATACTTCTGGTTAACCATTGTCTTACATCAGGCTTGGCATGCTAGGCCGTAACCAGGGTCGGGCCTGAAATAGGCAGCTGATGTGAAGAGTGTGTGTGTGGTGGGGGCCGAGCGGCATAGGTCTGCTTCAGTGGATCAGCATTAGCTGCAGGAGTAGTGCAAGTCCTGCTCTTGAGTATTTTTAACTGTCAGCACTAAATGCCTCATTCAGCCCCAGCATACCCCCCACCCACCTCGTAACCTCAGCCAGAATACCTTCACTTCTGTGTACACAGCACCAGAGGCAGGCTTGCCAGCTGTTTACACATGCACGCACACACTCAGACATACACACACGCACACACTCAGACATACACACACACACACACTTACGCATGCTTAAAAAACACAAATATGCAGTAGACATTCTCTGCTGCACACTCGCAGATACAGAACACATCTATATAAACTCAGTCTCCATGAAAACATATTCATATTTGCAAATGTAGTCACACAAATAGACTCCTCTACTCAGAGTGTGCACATGCACTCATCATGTGATTTGGCCCAGGCCTGTCCCGTCTGTTGGCAAGTTAGAGGAATGGAATGTGTAAGAAATGGTGCCCACACATTGAGCAGCCGCCCAGCGCTCAGGTTGGCATCGCACACAGTGGGGAAGTGTACAGCTGAACAGCAGGAGAGGAATGCAGACAAATAACTTGTCTTTATTAAATATTACTGCTGCAATTAAACCTACTCGTTCTCACCTTCTGTCTCACTCAGTAGATCGAGGAGATAATGGGTGGCACTGCATGGCGAGACGATGGTTATCTGTGAGAGCCAGCCACAGGGCAATCAGTCATTTTTGCGAGACAGCTTTATGACTTCTAATGAATTTCTCCCACGCCACCACCAATGATAGACACTCAATCACAGCCAATAGAAGTTTTTGTCTCCAGGCTGAAATCTCAAGATACTTAGCTGACGTTGTGCTCTTTTGGCTCTTATAGCCTCAGCTTTTTCTTGGGTGTGGATGAGAGCTGAAGTCGTCTCATGGTAGACAGCCATTGTTTTTCCACACCTGGTTTTAGAGACATTTCAACATTGCATCACTTTGTGCCTTCGTTCCCTCTGGTAGCTCCTGAGTCTGTTCGGTGCTAATGAATGAACGAGAGGAGCTGTGGCTGAGTTGCTCTGTATTTTTAGGGCTGTGTGCCTGTGGTCTGTGCGGCCTGTCCCATTCAGAGGAGCCATGGGGGGATATTTTTGACCACAGGCTGAGTTGAGTCCAGGCCCACACAGAATCGCTGACAGACGCAGGCAAAGAGGAAAGAGGGATGTTTTCCTATTGGGAGGAAACCAGGCTTGATTATGGAGGGGAGAGAGAAACCAAGAGAAAAGGAAGATGGCTGTGTTTGAATGTGGGGAGAGAATTTTTTTTTTTCTTATTGCCACGCCCTTCCTCTTTGCAGCCCACATATTTGGAAGCCTTCAATTTGTAACGAAGCAAACACTTTTTATCAGCTTTTCATGTTTAACTGGAACAAGGTCAAAGCTGCAACGAGTTCACATGCAAAACAAAGATAATTAGAGTAATTTCTTCCCAGTTTTATATTATTTTTTCCCTCTGCATTTGGTTTAGTCCATGTTAATGATATTAAAGATAACCATAGTCTTATTTATACAACTCTCCAGATGCTATTTCAGTTGGCTCACTGATTGGAGCGATTTGCATGCTCCATGTAATATGGATACAGCTCTCAGGCTATAATTCCCCATATTAATATTTAATTGCCATCAAAGTGTGTTTTCAAAGTATAGGGTGACGCTCCGGTCTCTCAGCCCAGTCACGATAGAGCTGATCCCGGAGCTGGGTGAGGAGCGTAGTGCGGTTCCAAAGAGACGAGTTCTCGGTCATCTTATCCCCCCTTCCTCACACGCTGGCACCTGTAGAGCCCCTTCAGCAACAGTAAATCACGTGACCATTTCCTCGCAAAGAAATCCTAATCCTCGTGCCAGATCCGTCCGGGCGCAAGCAGCTGCCTCGACCCAAGACATGTTGAAACCCGAGGCGACGGCATTAAGAATTAAAAACGCTAGAAAGTGGTCCCTGTGCGCGCCTTGTTTTGTCATCAATGTTCCATTAGTGTCACTTTATTCCACGCCTCCCCTCCTTCTCCCCTTTGTGTGTTTGAGTCAATATCGGGAAAGCCTGCCTGTTTCTGCCCAAATGGTTACAATATACCTTCTTCACGCCTAAAGAGCTGACAAAGGTTATTAGGCTGACCTGCGTTCTGAGCAGCAGAAAGGGCCAAACAGATAAATCAGAGCTGCAAAAGACATGTAATCTCAAGCTCTGGGAATTTGCCCAGAGAGGGGAAGTGTGAGGGAGCATGTTCAAGTCCATTAATTATTATTAAGCTGCAAGTGAAACCACCTCAAAAATCTAAAAATCAAGCACACTCTGAGACTCATTTTTCAGTAATTCATTGCTCTGCAGTTACCCTTTAAATGTCTTGTCCTCAGAGTGGGATACCGGACTTCCTGGACAGTGGCCTTGGTGTTCAGAGGCCAGGAAGCCTCATGGATATAATACCTATGTGTGGCTCCAGCCGGTGGCCAGTGTGGTGATGTTGATACAGAAGCAGACCTGACACACAGCTGTTGTTTATGATGTGGCTAGCCCAGGTGGACGGGGCCACAGCCACAAGTCAACCTAACCTCCAATCCACAGATCTATAGTCCTGACCAGAGTTGTTTTGGGGGAAGTCGAGTCAGGTCTGTCCCAGCGAGACTCAAGTGCAATCCCAGCTCCTTTCAAGCAAATCCAAGGCCATATTGCAAGCTACATCACAGGTCTTTGGGTCTATATAGTTTTCAAAATTTAGTAGAAATTTATGTGACCAAAAAAGAGGGAATTTAAACATTTACAAACTTGAATAATTTAGAAAAACAATAAAAAAAAATATTTTAATAGAAAGGATTATAAAAATTGCTCTGATCCAGCCACAAATCCGTAGCATACAAATCCGTGTGTAAATCCACAGTGTGGAGATATGAGGTCATATTTAGATGATGATTGCTGTCTCTTACTTGCATTCAGACTAAAACTTGATGAAATTGGGGAACTCAGTCATCTTCAGCTTCAGTTTCCTAAAAATGTCATTAAAGGAGTTTATATTTAACTTGTAATTTCCTTAGACGTTTCCTGGAATTATTATTGCATATTTATTCTATTGAAAATGGAGGAATATAGTAGAAGGCGCAGCGGGTAGAGGCCTGTCACTTTAGCTTTCTAAGAAAAAATCCAGTAATCATACAGTCATAAAATAAAAATAAAAAGGGGTCAGTTTGATTGAGTTCATGAGAAGCTGTTAGGGTCTAAAAGTATTTTCCTGGAATGAACTGCCCGGATGCTGGATTCATATTTGGAAACATTTATGCAGTCTTAAACCTCCATCCATTGAGTAACCCATGTACAGAGGTAAAGTTTATATAATGCACCTTTTTTTAAACAAGCATCTCATGTCATTCACAAAATAAAGCTGGGCATTTTCAGATGTAGAAATGTGAATTTCGGACCAGTTTGTGCAACCAAAGCTGTTGTAAATCTTCGTAAGTGCAGACCGCACTGTTGTACGCATATATTTTGTCACTCTTCTTGTTGAATTTTAACCGAGGTGTTGTGGCTTTTCTGTACAACAGTGCACTTTGGCAGATCTGCTGATTAACCACCAACATGATGGCAGGACTCGTGCCAGAAACAGAACAGCCTGTTCTCATCCTCAGGGTATCAATTAGTGCCTTTGTGTCAAAACCGCTGGCGTGGTGCATTTATGCACAAGGTGTCCTTTGGCAGTGACACTTGATGCATTTAGGCATCTGTCACTCCTAGCCTGTCATATGTCATTGAGAAGGGTTATTGTTATGAAGATGCATGTTGTAAAGAAGTGAGAAGTTTTTAGTGCTTAAACCTATCCAGCTACAAGTCAAAGTTTTAAACTGGGTTTCATTGCTCTTTTTATGTATTTTTTAAAATTACTTTCTGTGTAGCATTGTGTAACTTTGTTAACAAAGTTTATTATTACATTATCATATTCACAGATGCATCCTGCAGATTCTCTCCACCGTGATTTTCTTCCCTCTGACTTTCCTCTAGCTTTTGTCATCCAGTGTTGGCATTCAGTTCTCAAACCTCAGACCAAGATGGAACTGGCTCCTCACCACCACAAGCACTATCAGTGGGAAGCAGATGTTATAGAGTTAGATGAGAAAATCCATCCATCCATCCATTTTCTGTTGCTTATCCTAGCCCGAGGGGAAGCAGTCTAAGCAGAGACACTCAGACATCCCTCTTCACTCCACCTCCTCCAGCTCTTCTCATCGGACAGGTGTTCCCAAGTCAGCCAAAACACATAATCTCTCCAGCTTGTCCTGGGTCTACCCAGGTCCTCCTCCTACTTGGACCTTGGACCTAGAAGCCATTCAGGATGCATCCCAGTCAGATCCCTGAACCACCTCAACTGGCTCCTTTTGATGTGGAGTAGCAGCTCTACTCCAAGCCCATCCAGAGTAGGACTTGACATTTGAAAGATGAGAAGATCACACTTGAATCTGCAAACAGGGGGAACTGCTAGCTGCTACACCTCTGAATATTTTGGTTCATGCACAGATTGAACAAAATGCATACAGCATATGTCCCATGTTTTCTTTATGTGTTTGCTGCTGGCTGAGACTTCGTTAGCTTTACAGATTTTCTCTAACTCTTGGCTAAAAAGTAAAGTGTGAAATGCTAACACTTTTCCTTAGAACTGAAACATAAATTCAGTAGTTTATTGGAAGTCAAGGAAGAGAAACTTCTTGTCTGTCATGCTGACTTAACCAGCTTCACACACACCGACCTGTAATTAAACTGACCTCACCCCGCAGCTCCTTTAAACTCATAAAGCTTTGACCTCCAAGTCATAAAATACTGCATATTTTAATCCTTATGTAATCCATTAATAATGCCTGCAATCCATAATATTTTCTACTGAATAATTTTAGGTATTCTAGCTTCTCAAAGTCCCTGCTAAACCAACCACTTTCATATTCCATGTATTTGATTTTATGGCTGTTTCATAGAAACTCACACAGCGATTAACCAAATGTGCCTTTTTTCAGTGTTCAGTATAATTAGTACATAATGCCAGGAACATTCTTAAGGCAAAAAAAAACTCCTTTCTAAGAAACAGAGGAGATAAGAAAATAAAAGAGGGCCATATAAACACACTTCAAAAAGCTTTAAGTGTTGCATAATACACAAATGGAGCCTTTATGGGGTTTTTTTTCTCTTTTGACTTATAAGATTTGCAAACCCGTAAGCAAGAGACGTCCTGCTGCATGTACAGTGTGTGCAGTGAGTTGTACTGATATGCATCTCCACACAAACAAAGACAGTAACAGAACTCTTTTCTCCCCGGCCTTCGAGTCATTTCGCTACATCAATAAATACAGCAAAATAGCATTAGCAATAACTTCAACTATATGACCAGGCCCTAATATGATAGAATTAGTATCAGTGTTTTAAGGTTTGGCCATTTAGGTGAAATTCTAAGCCAGGCAGGGAGTAATTTGGACACAGGGAAAATTGATTTTGACCATCAGCACTTTCTCATTTTCAAACAGCGCCTGCGGCTAAATGGGTTAGCCTGTTAAGCACATTACACAGGTAGCTTCTCCTTTCCTCCCCAATGATTATGTGTCCGCCTTGAGCAATTGATATTTCTTGCAAATAAGAAAATTATCATATTCCATGACTGGAAAGAGAAATTAGTGCCTGCTGTTATGGAGTGGAGTCTCTGGACTGAGAGAGGGAGGCCGAAGTACATTTTTCCTCCCTTTCTTTTTTTGTTTTTATGGGTGGGGTGTGCATATCAAATGTCCTGAGCTATATTGGAATCAGGGCACTGTCAGGCCTCATCAATAAAAATATACAGTGATAGACTGTAAGTGGTGAAGGGGGGACAAGGAGGGATGGAGGGGCACTGAGACAGAAGGACTGGCTCTGACTGTGCTGAGGCAGAAAACTGGGAACATGTACAGCTGGGTGTGTCATAAGAAAGCTATAATTTCACCAGCAAACTGTGTGTTGGTCGCATAAATCATAATAAAATGTCTCCACTGAATTTTTATTTTTCTGCATTGTCTGACTAAAGTTTCATTCCAATAATCTGTAGCTCTCTTAATCATTTTACTGATACACACGTTGAAATAAACAGATTCTAGCTAAACCTGACCTCTCATTAATCACAGGAGGTAAAGAAGCTTAGAAATGGTCAGTAAAGAGTACTCTGCACCAGAAGGCAGCGATGAGGTGAGTGCCATGATGTGTGATATAGATCCTGCTAAATATCCACTTATTGGGGCCTTCCCTGCTCCCTCTCTGTGGCCTGAGAGGCTGCCTGCAGGCTGCAGCCCCTGGACCTCTAAGTGGAACCACATGGAGGAACCTGATCGTGGCCAGAGGAGAAGTTAACCTAGGCAGTGCAAGCAGGCTGCTCCATGAGATGAATGATCAGAGATGCTGTGCCTGACCCTCAGCATACTCATTCAAAGACTCTTACACCATATCTTTATGTAATGTCATTAAACATACAAACATAGGCGCACATGTCTGAACAGGCAGGCACTTTCTCTCACTTTCCCCTCATGTACACACCTCATCCATCCTACACCCTCTCAGGGGTTTCTGTGGCCGCGGTGCCCTCGGGAGTGGCCGACCAATGAGAAGAATTTACCGGAGGGCCAATTGGCATGCTAACAACACCAAACACACTAATGGGAGAGAAACAAAGCCACAGGCCACAGACATCCAGTAAACAGCAGACCACAGGCCTTGAGATGTATGCTCTTTCCTCCTTTTGACCACGCAGGTACAACAACTACAACTATGACTTCCTAAAGTTTCCTGTGTGATTTAGCAGCAGGATTGTATGTGCCAGTGAAAGGCCAGGATAACAGTGTCATTAGGCTGGCTCCTCTCCACACTGTGAAGGATATTTAATTGTTGGGTCAGTCAGGAATAATCACTCTCTCTCCCTCTATCTAATGTGCTCTGTAGCCATGTGCTTCCAGTTAAGCTGGCGCTCAGCCCTGAGCAGAGGTTAAGTGAAACTACCTGCTCCTCCGTGTCTGGCGATTATTTGCTTTGTCCGCGGCACTGCCAGATCATAAAACACTTGCGTCCACTTTGCTATTGCTGTCAGAGTCCCTGGGGATCATTACTGTTACGCCTGCATGTGTGGCTGTACAAGCTTGCCTTTTTCATGTCACACTGCCACAGCCTGCTGAGGGGCTCGGAAACAAACGTCAGGGCAATATTTCAACAGAAAAATATCATGTACTTCAATCTTTAATCCTTACACAATATGGATGATCTTCAACCTGATAGTGATACAGTAAATAATGAAAAATGAGGTTTCTGCAGGCAAATGGGATAAGACATGAAAGTGGACTGGAGTGCTGGCTCTGGTTTCCTGTCTGAATGGCTGTTAATTAATGGAGCAGACGAAGGCCATAACTCTTCGCTGGCCCTTAGACTGCCACAGTGCTAGGCAGTTCAGCGATCACAGTCATCCACATGCTGCTGGTCTAACGCTTTGATTGTTTGAGCAGTGCATTTTTTCACTTTGAAAGAGTTTGTGTCTATCAGTCTTTGGGGGAAACTCAACCCTCACACACGCTTCCAGTGATGGAGAATCTGAAGCGGTACAGCTCTAGCAAAGATCAAGCCTTTTTCACCCCCTATCAGTATGGAAAGCCAGTCGGTTCTAAATGATTCCCAAAACCGCAGGTGATTTGTCTCTGTCTCTCCCCTTGACTTCATTTGCAGGATTCAAAGATCAAAAGGACCTGCTGCTCTTCTAAGATGAGCTCTAAGTGCTTGAACTCCAGCACAGTCATTAAGTACAGTAGTATGGATGTCTCTGCAGGAGTGCCAGCTGAAAGCAGACGCACGGGGAATCACTGGTGCCTCCTGTACACTGTGATTAAAGTAAATGAATGAAATAAGATACGAGGAAATTAAAATGATTGGCTTTAGAGCAGGAACAACTGAGCAATAAAGTAGGCAGGGGAGAGTATAGGAGCATATGAGAGTAAGACAAAAATTACATTGATTATGTATTCCAACCCGTGGATTTCTCAGTGAAATATGGTCAGCTTTCAAACACGGTTGAATTTCAGAAGTAGAGTTAGAAATCAGCTGAACAATGTCTGGTTTCGATCACTGACTTACGCCGACATGGATGTCATGCAAGGACGTAATTCCAACCCAAATACACAACATTAACATCCATTTTCCTCTGAGTGTTTTGTAGAAGCTGCACATTTAAATCTGCAAAATTGAGATTTTGGCCACTTGGTGCAAAAAACAACAAAACCCACAGACTTTATCTAAAAGATGGCTGATTTGTGTTGACCTGTTTTTTGTTTTACAATTTTTGCCGTTTTCTTCTATGTATTTTGAAACAGTACATGGTGAGTGAGAATCAATCTGACTGAGAAACTGAGGACACTCTACACTCATGTAGTAGGTCCACCTTAAAGCATAACCTACCGTTATCATTTACTTTACTCTTGATAGGATTGTGATTACAAAATTGATATCTCTTTGTAATAAATAATACTTGAAACAAGCCAGTTAGGCCATAAGTTTAATAGGAGTGTGTTTACTGAGTTCACAAATGAGAGAACTGCAGTTCTGTAGACAGAGGAGCTGCCCCCTGCTGGCCGCCAGAAATGATGCCGGTTTAAGGCATTTACAATCACATGAAAAAGAAAGCTTGTAGCACCACTTTTAGCAACAATAACTTGAAGTAATTGTTTTCTGTATGACTTTATCAGTCTCTCACATTGTTGTGGAGGATGATTTCCTGGAAGATTTCCTGGTTTGCTTGGGATCATTGTCCTGTTACAGGACCCAGTTTGGTCCAAACTTTAGCTATCAGACATATAGCATTTGGTATACAGAGGAGTTCATGGTTGACTTAATGAATGCAAGGTGCCCAGATCTTGTGGCTGCAAAACAAGCCTAAATCATCAGCCCTCCACCACCGTGCTGACAGTATGAGGTGTTTGTGCTGATATGCTGTGTTTGGTTTTCTCCAAACATGCTGCTGTGCATTATGAACAAACATCTCCACTTTGGTCTCGTCTATCCAAAGGACATTGTTCAATTCAATTTTATTTATATAGCACCAAATCACAACAATAGTCACCTCAAGGCACTTTATATTTTAAGGTAAAGACCCTACAATAATACAGAAAAACCCCAACAATCAGACAACCCCCTATGAGAAAGCACTTTGTGATAATGGAAAGGAAAAACTCCCTTTTAACAGGAAGAAACCTCATGCAGAACCAGGCTCAGGGAGGGGCCACCATCTGCCACGACCAGTTGGGGGTGAGGGGAGGAAGACAGGACAAAAGATATACTGTGGAAGAGAGCCAGAGTTTAATAATTACTAATGATTAAATACAGTAGCGGTGTATAAACACAGGAATGATTTCATGCATCCTTTAAAACAAGCTTTCAACACATTACTGTGATTATTATCACCTTTTTAAGTCCATATGTTGTTGTTGACTAACATCCAGTAGTTAAGCTTGAACACTCAGCTAAAAGCTTGAAATAAATGCTGTTATTAATATTATTTAAATTTTGGTCTCCACTAAAGCTTTCTGTCTGGAGACAGTCACATGCTGTGGCCAAAAAAAGCACTAAAGTTGCAGGTCTAAAAACCAAAACAGTGAACTGAAAGCTTTGAAAAAGCTGATTTCTTTGAAGGCACTGGTTATTGTACTGCTATTGGGATGAAGCTGTATTTATAGCCACGTGTTCTTATCTTGTGGTGTCCCTCAAGGGTCAATCCTCAGCCCCTTTCTGTTTAGCCTGTACGTGTTTCCAATTAGCCGCATTATTCACAAAAACAGTCGTACTTGGCACAGTTATGCTGATGATATTTACTTTAATCTTTTAATTTTTTTCAGTTTGTTGCATTTTTATCCTGTTTCAGGATTTTAATCATTAAAATGGCAAATATTTGTATTTATTTTTACAATTTTGCCTTTTTATCTTTTTTTTATATCATACAGACTTCTCTGAGTTATTTTAACTTTGAATTGTGCTGTGTTAAATTGTTATGTATTGTCTTAATTCCTCAGTACAGCATCTTGAATCTGCCTCTGTGTATAAAAGTGCTTCATAAATAAAGTTGTCATGCCTTGCCAAATAGTTGACAGGAATTTCAGAGTCAGGATGATTCTCTATTGGTTCATTACACCCATGAAGTTATCTGATTCACAGTTAATATAAGAATAATGATTGAAATGTTTTGAGTTTTTTTTAAAACATTTAGACTAAATTTGTGGCCCAGCTTTGCCCTTAACATCAGCTATGACTGGGAAAAAATACATATCTTGACTGAGTTGACTAAAGGAGTTTATTTGTTGAATATATGAAAAAAGTGAAATTCCTCCCTGCCGTAATGAGTACCCAGTCACAACCCATTCCCACAATATAGTCCCTTTTTAGCTTGAATTCATACATATTTTATCCGTTTTGTTTTTGTTTCTTGACTTAGTGACCCTGTTTGTCAGCTTCTTTCTTTGTGGCTGCAGATCTTACTTATTTTCGTATTTTTACACCTCACTCTCCCTGACAGTGTCTTTAGGCGTGGGTGTAAAAGGGACCGCATTCCCAGGGGGGACGGTTAAGTCCTTCACAAGGGGAAGCAATCAGACCCAAACCTCCAAATGATGAGTGTCGTCTTCCTCCCTCCTCATCCGACCAGAGGCTGTGAGTGGCGGTTGGTTTGTCCCATCCTCGTCGCCGCACTCTGGGCTGGGGTTCTCCGCTGAGAACCCACATGCCTGAGCTGGAAGGGCTGGGATAATGAGACACTACGGGACAACAAAGGCATCAGCCCCGGCTCTTAGTCACAGTGGAAGTATGTATGGAAAAATTCCCATTCTCAAATACAGTATGCTGAACTGCTTCTGTTTGGTCAGTGATGCTGCTGACTGGCAAATTATAGACAATGGTCATAGCAAAAAGAAAAAAAAAAAAGTGGGAGATTTCATTCAATATGCTCAGATAGAACACATGAAGTAGCAATTTAAGGCATAATTGAAGCTATAAACATAGTCCACTGAAACTGTTCTTCAAATCTTTTCATCTGCACTGCTATTCAGTTCAGTTCCAACAGAGGGCGCTTCACTTACGTGTGTAAACAGTAGACAGTATAAAAGAAAAGTTGTCATGAAGACGGAGATTATGATAGAGGCTAAAACTGTTTTATGTACCCAGATGTAAATGAGCTTTTTCATGGTGTAAAGCTGGGCATTTTAATATGAGGAGTAATTTGGGGAGTGATTCGCTTTAGGAGCCAGCCTCAAGTGGACATTAGAGGAGCTGCAGTTTTTGATACTTCTGCTTTGGCATCATTGGTGCAAACATTTTTTTTCTGCAGTAATTAACATGTTAAAAATCACAGCTGATGGATAAAACTCCATCATCTGTGGTGCATGTTTCAGCAGCTGAGATGATTCCAGATTAGTTGATCTTGCAAATAGAGGAGGCCGGCTCAAATTAGGCTTAGAGTGTTTCTTCTTCACCCATCTCTTCTCACTCTCTAATTCCTTCAATTTGAAGTAAATGGGTTTTGGGGTCATTTGTATGAAATAAAGTTTCCATTAACAAGTCGTAGACATTTTCATATTTTTTTCTACAATATAAAATACATAAGTAAATACAACACTCAGAATTTTGAAGCTGTTATATATACCAGAGTTGATGTTAGGATGTCAGCATTCATACGCTGAACACTGGAGCTTAGTAGTGTTGATATTGAAGCTATGTGATCATAGTGCAGTTCTCTATAGCCTAACATTAGTGTTTTTCTTCTGGCAATTGGACTTATAATTTTAAACAAATCAGAAATGTGATGTTGTTTTGTGAAGATCTTACTGAAAAGAACTTGAGTTACTCCAAAAGCCTCTGGAAAAATCCCACTGGCTTTTTTTC
>VUQS01024247.1:1655-12294 GCA_015108495.1 Heterochromis multidens | reverse complement strand
TGCAGATAGCTCGGTCTACCTTTAAATTTGCCTCTGATTGGCACTGATGAGGGTTTATGCTGCCGGCTCACCTGCAAACTCACCTCTTGATATGATTCGTAATGCACCAGCACTTTGTAGTTCAACACCGCCCACTGACTCTCAATCCCAGCTTCTTATTTGGGCCAAATGGAGGTCATTCCTATTTGAGCAGTCAGTCAAGACAGGCCCGCCAGGTATTGGCGAGTGAATTTATTTCATATTAAGGCTTGTCGGCTGGATAGGTGTTAGCACCATGAGAGCTGTGAGTGTGTGTGCATGTGTGTATACACAACATGGCCTTCGGATAGAGCCCGGCTGCTGGACCCTCTTTCGTGCTTTTTAATATTGCTGCTGCTGAGTGGCTCCCCACCTCAGGGCACCACAGAAACCCTGGAGAGACTAAGTAAAATACTGATGGAAAGACAGGAAGGCTCAGAAAGAGATGGGGAGGTGACACCACGAAGGAGCAGGGCAGGACGTGACAGAAGCAAGGAAGGAAGGAAAGAAAGAGCGGGACACGGGAATAATAAAAAAAAATAAAATAAAAACTAGTTTAGCAGAACCCAGCAGGCAACATGCCACTCTGCCTAACCTCCTTAGCAAGACTGACACAAATGAAAACTCATGTAATAAAAACACGCCATCTCCACTGGCTATGATATGAAAACAGATATTGTATTACAAGCCCTCAGTCACACATGGTGGTGGTGGCGGCGGGGGGGCACAGTTAAGACTACGGTGTATGTGACACTTTCTGATATAACCACTGTTTCAGTCATCTAGAAAATGAAACATAGTGCAAGAACAAAAAAAGAAAGGAAATGGACAGCAATGGAAGAGGGAGGCTGGCCTGGCCTGTTAGTGCACGGCCTCTCTAGAAGAAGGAAGAGAGAGACCAGAGGACAAGAGAATCAGCACTCAACTTGACAAGGAGTAACGGTGCAGGAGAGAAGGAGGAAGAGTGGTCGACTGATCCGGGAGAGAAGGGGAAAGCAAGAAAGGAAGACTGGGAAAGAAAGTCTGAGTGGCAGCATGAGTCTGGAGCCAGGAAGAACAGCAGAAGAGCAGAGGCAGAGAAGAGGAAACGCCTAAAGTTGAGGATGTCACACTAGTCAAACATTTAGGAACACCAGAAAAGGACCTGGACTCTGCAGTCTAGCAACACACACAGACACAGACACACAGACACACACACACACACAGACACTGCAGAGTGAGAGTGCACACACAGCGCATATATCTGCCCACTGCATGAAAGCCATGAATCACAGTACAGCATACCCTAAAGAATACAGTTACACTGTGAAAGTCCTTTCACATATATAAACAATTTCCTTAACCCTGTGAAGTAGTTTTTCTGAGAAAGTCCCAAGTGTGCCTGGAGGAATTTATTTCCTTTTCTAAAATCCTACATCAATATAAGCAGTAAAGCAAAATATTTCAAGCTCAGTCTTACAGTGTGCCAACATGTGATTCAGTCCTCACTTTAGCACAACCCTTCTGCTTTGTCATCCATCTACAATCTAATTAGACCTTAAATATGCCGCTCACTGAAACGTCCAAAGGAATGCGACGTGGGGAGAGCCACACAAAGGCAGGACCAGAGGGGTGCAAAGAGCACATGTCAGCTCGAATTCCAAAGTTTGGACATCACAGATTTACCCTTCACAGCAGCAAACGGCAGCAGGCAGACCGGACAGGGCAGACTTTGAAAATTCATGACAGCGCTGGTCTATTGTGGGGCAGATCTGTATCATAATTAGGGAAGATTGAGGCAAATTGCTTGTAATTTTCTGGCTGGGTTGCCAGCTTTCATGTTAATGCTGTACAAGATGACATTTTTGCAAAACAAAATGATTTTCTTAAGACCTCAACTGTTCTGATGGGAACTTTTTGAAACCATAAAGAAACAATCATGTAGGTGAGATCTTCTCGTTTCTCATAGATTAGGGTCAAAGCAGGCAGTTGTTTGAGCATGTCTAAACATGTACAAGTGGAATTATGATCCTATTATTATCTCCATAGTCACTTGAAGATTTTTTTTCCACAAGAACCACACTGAACATTTTGTCATTTCAAGTCCTGTCCCTGCTAAATAAGAAAAAGACTGACTATACAATTGTTGACACAAAGAGAGTCACTGTGATGTTTCGTTAGGTTACTGCCACTCCTCTCTGTCAGTCACACACTTGTGTAAATAATGTCCATTTTGATTTGACATGTTAGGTACACTTCTGTTGTGGCTGGTGCGATGTCACTGGTCCTGTGGTTGAGTGATTTAAAGCCTTGTGACTGGGCACCACCTCTTAAACAAACACTCATGTCACGGTTCAGATCCCACAACATTTGCATGTGAATGCATGTCATTGCATTGAACTGTCAATAAAAAAAAACTGTTGTTTCACTGATCTGAGGCCAAAGAGGGTCATGTCACCTCTAATAAAGAATTATAGCATCATCGGACACAAACTGCCTTTGTTTTATAAAAGGTGCCAAATGTTGTAAAATACTCCAACCCGGTGCCACAATGTACACAGCTGATTAACCGTAGTACCCCTACACCAATATTTAAGAAACACAGCTGTGACTTTTCTCAATAGGCTCTAGTCTGGCCCCGATCCCCTTCTCTTTTCTTCCCCCAAAAAAAGGTTAAAATTATCTCTTAAGCCTTTGCTCATCTAATATGATTCATGAATACATGTTTAAAACGGGCTCCAAATGAATTCACGCTGCGTGCGGGGTCGGGGTGGGTAGACTAATTTGGTTAACCAGGATTTGATTAAAAAATAGAACTGAGGAGAATCCGATAGAGCAATGAGAGCATTTTCAATAGCTGACAACCGATGCGCACTCAACACACCCACAGACAGCCCTCACCACTCCATCCCTGTTGCTCAAAAGAGAGGAATTCAATTGCCGTCGAATAACAAAGCTCGCAAATTGCCTCAAACTGGTTTGCAGATTAATGCGCCTATCACATCACACCAACACACAATTTCTAATTATTTCAAAGCTAATGTGGGAATCGATTTTTATTTTTTTTGGGGGGGGCAAAAACTACCTTTTCCCCCTAGAGAAATTTAATACAACTCCTCCCTTAGGTCCATTTAAGAAAGACGGGGCAGGGTACAGTGAAATCATCATATACAAGCCAAAAAAAAAAAAAAACAGAAAAAAAACAAATGTTTAAAGCCATGCAGCCTCCTCCATATTCCCCCCGATTATTTTACCCAGGCGACAGTGAGTGTCAGCTCCTTGAATACCTGTAATTATGTATGGTGGTGGCATTCCTCCTCTAAGGCAATGCAACAGCCCTACGCACCCTGAGCCAGATTAGGCTGCGAACTAGTCCTTGTCACCCGGTGCCGGCAGTTTTCTTTTCCTCTTTTTCCCCTTCTAACAAGACTCCCAAAAAGTCTTCTTTTTAATTCAACAGACGTGCTCCAACCAGAGAAAAACTGAACACACTGCACCAAACCCGCGGATACTTAAAAAAAAAAAAACGCCACCATCCTCTTTTTATTTTTTAATTTTCAAGCACCAGGTGCTCAGCGCGAGGTAATTAAAGAGAAAAATGTTCACAGTGATTGAGTTAGTTAGGCAAGGCGTCGCTCGAGCTCAAAATACCCGCAGTTTAACAGTTTGTGTGTGTCTGTGTGTGTGTGTGTGGATCAAACCGGCTGGTGGTCACACCGGGGCGCACATTCAACACAGCGCTCACAGAAACACAAGCCTCCACACACCAGCACACACCTAAATAAGTAGATATTAGCGACTCTCTACAGGTCCTCCGCACGGCTTTTCACGGCTGGTTTCAGTCGGAGCTCCAAGCCCCCCCTCTCCACTTCAAACTCGTGGAGAAACCACACGGCGAAAGCGGGGAAGACGTTAGGGGGAAAAAAAAAAAATAGAAACACAACGACCAAACTCACCACACGGTGCAATACAGAAGAAAAAAAAAATCTAAGCGCAATATTTCCTCCAAAAACTGCTCCTTCCACACGAAAAGAGCCCTGCTCCGGAGTTTTCGCGGTACTTACAGGTTCAAGTGATCCTTAGGGTAGATATCCTCGCCATGGTTTTAAATTCCAAAACTTGGGGACATTTCCACACTGGTCACGGAGTGGCTCTGCTCTCTCTCCGGCGGCTCCCTTCGTGTGAATGAAGCGGAGAGGAGAGGAATGCAGCTCCGGCTCCAGTAAGAGGGAGGGAGGAGAGAGGGAGGAGGCGCTCTGCTGATGCTGCAGTACCCCCACAAACCCATAGAGGGCTTCCACTGCTTTATAATGTGAAGGCTGGGGAGGCCTTTACATTACATTCATAATTTAAGCAATGTCAGTTTCCACACGTACAAAACTGTTTTTTTTTTTACGTACTTAATTTAATTGTAATTACGTACAATTATGTTCTTACACTGTTAATTATTTGGCTTTCTGTATTTCCATCCTTCTCACTTGTAGTTAATTAAGTAGTAGCATGCACTGTAAATGAATATTTATATATACTTAATAAAACTGTAAAAAGAAATACAATACTGTGCAAAAGTCTTGAACCATTGCTCTTTCCTCTATATTTTGCTTCCAAGGACCCAGACTTTCTTGTAATGTTTTTAAAGCAGTTTTGAGCAAGGTCTTTCAAAGTTTTTCTTTGCAAACTGGCTGCAGCCCTTGCACCTGACCATTTTCAGAGGATTTTTTTGTTTGTTAAGTCACTTAACACTGGCCTATGAATCATTCAACCATAAAAAAAGGCTCCTAACTCAAGGGATGAACCAGTGTTGTATCTACACATAACAGACAACTTAGCAAAGCACCAATTTTAAATGATGTCTTTAGGCACTTTGTTACTAGCAGCCTGTCACAAAAGCACATAATTTGTTCTCATTTCTTTAGCTGATTCTATGAAAAATGCCAAAGATAACACAGTTTGACAGGCATAAAATAGTATTTTTGCACCAACAAGGTAATTTCCAGCAAGCTATTAGCAAAAACCTGGTATATGTCAGCATGGTGTGCAATGTATCCTTAAAAAATTTGACAAAACTGGACAAATAGAGGACAAAAGAAGAAGTGGCAGGCCTAAAAAACTATCTGCAGCAGATAAACAGTATCTAAAAGTGATGTCTTTAAGAAAGAGGTAAAAAACCTGACACAGAACCTTTGGTTGATCCATCTGCTGTTCATTGAAGTCTCTTCAGAAATGGTCTGGAAGGGTGGCTGTCAATAAGCCATTTTTAAGGAAGGGAAACAGGTAGAAAAGGCTGAGATATGCCAGCTTACACAAGAATTGGACTGGCAACAGGTCTGATGGAGTGATGAATCCAAATTTGAAATTTTTGGTTCAAATCACCATTAATATGTTCAGAGAAGGTCAAGAGAGAGGTACAACAGTGAGTGTCTGCAACATCTGTAAAACACGATGGAGGGTCTGTCATGGTTTGGGGCTGCATTTCAGCCAGTGGTGTTGGGCATCTTGTCAAAATTGATGGAATTATGAACGCAGAAAAGTACCATCAGATTTTGATTCACCATGTAATAGTATCTGGAAAGTGCCTGATTCGCAACAGCTTCATTTTTCAGCATGACAATGATCCTAGACACCATACATGGATAGCAAAACACACAATGGAACACTATCAGTCAGGATTTGGCCTCCCCAGAACTCGGACCTCAACATTGTTGAAGCAGTGTGGGATCATCGTGACAGAGAACAGAACAAAAGGCAGCCAACATCCGAAGAAGAGCTTTGAATTTCCTTCATGAAGCCGGGAGAACTATTCCTGATGATTACATAAATAAACTGCAAGAAAGTTTGCCTAAGAGAGTTCAGCCTGTGTTGAGCAATAAAGTTGGTCATACCAAATATTGACTTTCAAGCTCATTAGAATTGTACAAACTCTGTTTGTGCCTTATACTGAATTTCCATGTACGCTTGCACGTTTTAATAAATCACTGCACCTATTTTCCATTTTCCTAGTAAAATATAAAGAATTTACTTTAATTAAACTTTAATTATATTTAATTAACATAAATTAAACAGTACAAGAAAATCACTTAAAATTATTCATGGGCATTGTTACTGTCAAGTACCACTCTAATAATCACAACTAATCACAGTTATTAAAGTAGTTATTATCACAGTTATTATTATCTTCGTAAATATGTTTTACAGCATACCTCTCACAAAGTTAGAATAAATAATAGACACAGGGAAAGATTTCATTACAACTAGACAATAACAGAGGGAAAAACCCAGGCAGTACTGTGTGGGAACAACACAGTGGTGATGGGAGTGGAGAGAGTGACAACAAATATTTACAAGACAACGGATTGACATTAAAGCCCTGACAGGCACAGTTTAGCCTGTTTCAAGACATTGCACACCTGCAGGTTCTGAGCAGAAAATATAAATTTACAGTGAATTAGAACTTGCCCTGAAGATGACTGGGGACAGATTTTGGTTGTGAGCTCCAAAAAAACAAGGCAGACTTCTAATTAAATGAGGAGGCCCGAAGCCTGCCTGTCATGTCTCATCAGCTGACACATTTGCACAGCCTTACTTAGACTGAGTGTCACTTTGATGACAGATTTTCAATACAAACTGCGCCCGTAAGCCTATATCCAACCAACTTTTAATTCTTACTCTTTGCTGATAATATGAAACTTCACGATGGAGAAAGCGACCTTCAAAGCTTTATTTCAATATTCATCAAAGAGTGAGTGAATATTAGGAGCTTAGGGAAGTTGTGTTTTTTGGCACTATTCCATGATGTCTGTGCAGCAAGGAAGCTTTGGGATAACTGAGTTATTCAAATAGGCAGCTCAGGTTACCAATTGCACTCAGGAGAGCAGAGAGCAAGATCTGGCACTAACCACACCACCTGGCCTCATGAGCTGTGTGTGTGTGTGTGTGTGTGTGTGTGTGTGTGTGTGTATGTGTGTGTGTGTATCTAAGTGTGAGAACGAGTGTTTCACAGAGGCAGATGCAATGTGTGTTTTTGATTAAAAACAACACAGACATTTGCGTTTGTGCGCGTTAGAATAGGAGAGTAGCTGAGTTTCGCCCCTTGCCAGAAAATTTCCCCTGAGTCTATCAAACCTCGCAGCTTTCAGTAGTAGTCAAAAAGACCACTGTGTGCCTTTAGAAACGATTGGTTTGGGCACACTAATACTAAAAGATTAGCCTCACTTAACATGTGAAAGGCCTCTGGACAAAACCATTCTCTATCTCACAGTTAAACAGTAACACATTGATTAGCTTTGAATTAGTATGACTCATGTCTGTCCAGTTCACTTCAGGCCGGGTGCAAATTCTCATGGGAATATTTTCATGAAGTATGAAATACAATAGGCTTATGTAAGCCAGAATGGCCATTCGCTTCCTCTGTCTTCAACACAGCTATTTGTTGAGTTCTACTTGTATTATAATACAATGAAAATAAAGACACAGCATTCCTAATATGCTTAAACAAAAACTTTGCCCTTTCTGTGCACATACCTACAGTGTAAACCAAAAGCTGTTTTGTCTATAGTGCTCATAGGTGGTATTTTTTTTAATGAGCCTGATTAATCTTAGCTGTCATGACTTCACTAGATAGTGCACAGGTCGAGCTGCTTGGGCTGAAAGCACTGAGAATATTAAATAAATGTACCCATGGCTGTTTGGTGCTTTACTGTTGTTTTGTTCTCTATTTGTTTTTTGTTTTTTAATATATATATTCATGTAGTATTAATGGGGCTGTGTTTGGCAAGAAGAGAAAATATTTTAAGCAATGAGATAGAAGAACTGGTTGAAAAGAGTGAAAAGAGCCCCTGTTGTCCTTGAAAATACACAAAGAGTAGGTTAGTGTGCAATTTCACAGATGCACATAAATACAGTTTTGTGCAAACATTCCAATAAGCAAGGATGTTTGCATCATTACTATGCACCCGTACATAAACAGACAAACAGATCCATTCACAGATCTTGCATCTTTTCTGTCTACAAAACACAATAGGCTGCATTCATACACGGGGAAATGATCACACTCAGATATAATGACAGTACCTTGAATTTCCAGTCATTCCTGACAGACGGATAACAGCAGATTAAAATGAGCTCCAGAGAGACAAAAATAAAAAAGAGAAGAAAAAAAATGTTTTAATTCTTATAAAGTGAAAGAAGATCACTGTTTGTTCTTCGCTAGTACTCAGTGCCATCTCTTTTACTGCCCATGAAACTCGATCCTTGGTAGGTAAAAGCCAAAAAAACATCTGATCTGTGCCAATTAGGTGCAACTAATCAGATTTGAACCAGCGAGGGAAGTGCAGCTTTGGTAGCCTTGTAACCTGAGGTGGCACAGCTCGGGCTAAACAGGTAATGAGCCATTAATTGGCTAACAACAAGATGGCTGACTGCTGGGTAGCAGGGTTACAAGATATCATCTGGCTAAACCTGTCTGATCTGTTTGTACAGTCACTTCAATCCTATTTGAGCTCTCAGGATCCTCAGCCATTATGGAACCATGCCATCTGTGCTCTCCACCCCCAGATCAGGACAAACAGAAACTTTTTGAAATGTCTGTTTGAAGCCAGTCAAAAATAATAAAACATGACAAACTACCCTCAGTGTTACTATTTTTCTTGATTTCTGTGTCAAGACCATTTCAAGCAATTGTTGATGTTTCTTTGATTGTATTGGTTTAACAATTATAATGAGTGGAAGTTTTCTTATATAGTATTAATAATATAGTAATAATATAGTACTACTTGTGCTACATTAATAGTACAGAGATGCTAGTTTGAAAGGTATTTCTTTTGAGGGTATTTAGTACAACACAGTCAAAGCAAATTATACACAGGAGCTCAGAGCTATTCAATCATCAGAACTGTCCCATAATTCTTTGCTCTGTTGTTCAAATAGAATCTTTTTACCAATATTGTGGAGGGACAAGATGATTTTCCAGGCTTTATTTACAAACTTCAACCACTTTCATGAGTGAAAAAAAATTACATTAAACTTATATCTAACATCTTCTTGTGCAATATTCCCACTTTCAATAGCCTGAGATGAATAGCGTATTTATATATGGTGATATAAATCCACCGGCCCCTTCATTAAGTTCAACTGCTTATTAATGCAAATATTTCATCAACCAATCAGGTGGCAGCAATTGACTGCATTTAGACATGGTCAAGACTGTGTGTGATGTAATGGATATGTGGAATTCAGATAATCTGCCCCAGTTTATCTGCATACAGTACACTGGATCTATACTTACATTACGTTACACATTGATTCTGAAAAGGTATTCACATGAGTATATTTTCAACCACAGCAGTCCAGTCACTAGCTGCAAAAACCATTATCTAAAATGTATGTGATTGCTTAGAGCTTTTCTAATATGAACAAACAACTTTATTTTCATTTGTAAACATAACATACATGTGCAATTTTTAAATGCTCTTCTAAATTAAAGCTTCTGTAAGTTAACCTCTATTGTACGGCGTCAGTTCATGGCAAAGAGAATCAAATTTTATCTGCAAAATGGTGCAGATTTTTTATGTTAAATGTTATATTTCATTACATTTACGTAAACTGCAGGATCACACCTGGGCTTATTAGGAAAGATACTAATCAAACAGTAACATAAGGAGAAATAAAGAAAGTCATTAGAGGATTGAGCAACCTGGAGTTGGTGGAGGTTAAATTGTTTATGCATTACAAGATTATGCATATGCAATTGTTTTGAAACAGTAATGTGTTAGTAAGGTAATATGAGTTAAGAATACTTCAACCTTAATTATTCATTCAGTTTGCATTTCAGTTGTGGGAAACCTTAAGAGACTCTGGAGACTTGCTCTTTAAAATTGCTGCAACCTTATAGGCAGGCTCATTGGCCATGATTTAATGTGCATCTTTTCATAGACCTCAGTTATCAATTAACTGTAAGTGTACACCACTGGGAATATCCTCAGTCGTGCCTGCCACATTAACATCCATTAGAAGTGAATCACCTGTCTGTGCTAGAGCTCCTCATCTGCTGAATGTTTTCCTCTGGGCTGCAATCTGTCATAGTGGGGGAAAAAGACTGGTGAGATAAGAAATTGCTGCAGCTTGTGAATCATTTTAAGGTGCTCACAAATCTCAGAATTAACAGTTTGCTTCACACCAAATGAGTGCTGAGCCTGAAGACCTATTATGAATGTGGCAAGGGAGTATGGCCACCACAAAAATACAGCAAAATTGTAATGATGACGATATGTGATTTTACCTCTGATGGTATTATGTTCTAAATTGATATGGTAGACTCTCCTCTTTATGAATACCTAAGAGCTTGATAGAAAACAAATATGAGTTGTGTAAATGCAGTGGAAAAAGGAAATCCACAATAGCACCTAGAGTCAATTAGTGGCAGAAATACTATGATGTATAAATTAGTATCAAAAACAGTAACAACTCTGATATTATTTGAGTGTCGCAAAATAATTAGAAGTATGTTGTACCAGAAAGCACACCTCATAAGGCACCAAAAAACACAACACCATTAATTTTTCACATGCTGTGTTGGGCATGCAAACAGTAGGTTACTCTATGCTTGGCTATTCAGCAGCAAAGCTTTTCTTCTCCTCCTGCCCAG
>VUQS01024246.1:0-15871 GCA_015108495.1 Heterochromis multidens | reverse complement strand
CACCTCTGTTCACTCACCTTGTGTTTTTACACCTCTCTGCATTTAATGAGCTATTATTAATCTCTGGTTCTCTTCCACAACATGTCTTTCTCCCCTCACCCCCAACCGGTCGCGGCGGATGGCTGCCCCTCCCTGAGCCTGGTTCCGCCGGAGGTTTCTTCCTGTTGCCAAGTGCTTGCTCATAGGGGGTCGTTTGATTGTTGGGGTTTTTCTCTGTATTATTGTAGGGTTTTTACCTTACGATATAAAGCGCCTTGAGGCGACGTTTGTTGTGATTTGGCACTATATAAATAAAATTGAATTGAATTGAATTCAGCACGGTGGCTTGGTGGTTAGCACTGTTGCCTCACAGCAAGAAGGTCCTGGGTTCGACTCCACCATCTGGCCGGGGCCTTTCTGTGTGGAGTTTGCATGTTCTCCCCGTGTTTGCGTGGGTTCTCTCCGGGTACTCCGGCTTCCTCCCACAGTCCAAAGACATGCAGTTAGAGGGGTTAGGTTAATTGGTGAATCTAAAATTGCCCATAGGTGTGAATGTGAGCGTGCATGGTCTGTTTGTCTCTCTGTGTTAGCCCTGCGACAGACTGGCGATCTGTCCAGGGTGTACCCTGCCTCTCGCCCTGTGGCAGCTGGGATAGGCTCCAGCCCCCCCGCGACCCTGAATTGGATAAGCGGAAGAGAATGGATGGATGGATGGATGAATTGAATTGAAGTTCTGACTTGATATATTTCAGATAATTTCACTCATAGGTTTTCTGATTATTTCGGTGCTACAGGAGTACAACTTCAACATTGTCACTGCGAACATTTTAGCACACTAATTTTAGCATTTAGTTAAATGCAATTAATTGTCTAAGAATTGCCTCAAAGAGCCACATGGGTTTTTATCAGTGATAACAATGGATTAAATTCTATGTAGAGTCAAAAGAGTCAAATGAAAGAGTCAAAAAGAAGAGTCAAAGCAACAAATTGAATTTAATACATGACTACCATTCCTCTCTATTTATAGAGCAGTAAATAAAATTTTAGCTAGTTGTTCTTATTTTACAACCCTGAAATGTATTATTTAAACTGCTCTCATAGGGTGGTTTTAGCCATAGAAAACAAATGATTTAAGTTAAAAAACAAACTCAACTAACCTACTGTATGTTGCACACTTAGACACAAAGATACTTCTAGGTCTGCATAGGTTTAGAATACTTTCCTTTTTTTGTTTCTTTGCTTTGCAAATACAGAAATGCAAGCAGATCGGTACAACCTGGCTTCACTCTGCAGGCTGTCTACTAAAACTACGTCTAAGCTGCCTAAAGTACCAGAGTGATATTCACTCATGGAAACCAGAACTAACCTACTAAGTATTAAAGTTGTTGTTGCAAATAAGCATACTCAAGTGCACATGAATATAATAGTAATGAAAAATAAGAATAATAAAAATAACCCTAACAATAAAATATTTAAAAGATTTAAGGGGGTGTTGAGTGTCCACTGATGTCCAACAATACTGTGGGTCCCACATGTGCACTACCAGTTTAGCAACTGAGAGCAGACTGACATATCCAGCAAGAAGCTGGTGAACACATTGGATCATTTAGCATCTAAAATGCCAGAGATTTTTTCCCGAGTGAAGCAAATGGTGACTGAAAAAGAACTAAATGGAGAGTGAATAGGCAGACAGAAACACAACTCCAAATAAATAATGTTGTGTAAGAAAAAGGTAACATTTCTAAAATGACAAAGCTGATAATGAATCAACACTGTGTTTACAACTTTTTGAGCTGCACCCAAGTGGCCAAAGAATACTGAAAGGTTCATATTACCTTGTTTTGAAGAAGCGCATGCAAAGGTAACACCATGTTTGCAAAACATGGCAAAACATTTTAATGCTGTGTAAATATTTATAACATATGCACCACCAGGTTTGGACAGGAAATCACAAAAATGTGTTTACCAAATCCTGATTCATGACTTACTTATGATAAGAAAAGTACAGAAAAAGTTTTCTGTGCAGGTTCTTCAAATTTTAAAGCTACAGTGCTGGCAAACTAATTTAAACTTTTATGACCTGAGTTCATCATCCAAGAAGAGAAGTTGGTTTTACTTCTTGATCTGAGCTGAGCTGGTTGTTGCAGAGGAAGATATTCAAATGGATTGTCCTGTAAACACTCATAAAAATCCTCTCTCTTGACACCAAGATGTCTGAAATTGAATCTCACTGATTTCAATCTTGCTTAAGTAGAAGCCATGGACACCTGCTCAGCACTTAATAGAGTTCTCTTATGTTTGGACAGTTATTGCAACACTATGAAGACATACTAAAGTAGTGCTGAATTAATATTTGAATCTATTTACATGTGCTGTATCTCAATACTGACATCCAATCTGTGGGCCTTTACACATGGTAATAAAGTGTGCTGTTGTTCTCCCACTTGTAGCTTCAATTTGATCCAATCTCAATATGGAAATTAATTAGAATGGGCTGGTTGGCTTGTCATACAGCACAGCACGTCCTAGGTCAAGGGCTATTTTGGATATTCTTTCTTCTCCTGCTATGCTTATGTTAGTGCTATTATCTGTATTGTAGCTTTTGTATTGGTTTGCTTCAGGGGGAGGCAGAGTTAGTTGCCCACTTCCAAATGTGGTCTGGCTGATCAGTACAATTAAGTCCTGTCCACACTGGACTGGAGGGGAAAACAATTCATTGCTCTCCATTGATTTTGCATTGACAAAAGTTTGTTGTGTTTGAACTTAAGCTTGAACCACAAGCTGAAAATCAATGACTCTCTGAGACCAATAAACTCACTCCCTCAGAAAAAAAAATGTAGCTCTGATTTGGATTCATCTCTTACAATGTTTCAAAAGACTTAAAAAGGACCTACATTTTAAATGTATTTCCTTGTGTATTTCAACTGCTAGAAAAAAAAAAAAGTGGAAAAACTTTCTCAAAGCAGCAGTGTACTGGACTGGACTTCATACAGGGTAAAGAACCCAGAAATAATTTATTTTTTGAACTGCCAAACAGAGCTCAGAAGACAAAAGTGATAACTGGCAATAAGATGTGGAAGAATGGGAAAACTATGTTATCCTGAAACGTAGTATGGCTATAGTTGGCATTGTGTCACAGTTAAGTAAAATATTCAAATGTCATTGTAGGCTACTTTTGTCAGGGTCCCTGGGTTTTGAGTTGTTGTGAATTCATTATTTGTTTGAAGGAATTTATGTCTAGCTTTTTAGTTTCTGATTGTCGTTTAGATTTTTTTGTTCCTTTGTTCTTTAGGTAATAGGTTGTGGACTTTCAGTACAGCTCTGGGTCATGCCATATACAGAAAAACTAACAATGGTCTGCAGTGGTTGGATATATTAGTGATGGGCAGGAGGAGTACAGAAGATTTTGTGGAGTAGTCAGGGAGGAATCACCTGCTTCTGAATGTGAATAAGACCACAGAGAGATGGTGATCAACTTCAGAAGGAAGCAGATGGCTACACAACTTGCTTCTATTCTTGGACAGGATGTTGATGTGACCTTGCGTCCACATTGACAACAGGCTGAACTGGAAGACCAGCACAATACTTTCCTAGGGAAGCTGGGATCCTTCAGTGTGTGAAGCAAAATAATGGAAATTTTCTATTACTCAGTTGTGGAGAGTGCGTTGAACTTTGCTGTGGTCTGCTGGGGGAGCAGCATCGGAGCTGGTGACATTATATCATCTGCTGTAACAAGAGAATTTCCCAAATATGAAATAAATAAACAGTTTTTATCTCTTCATCATCATTAATCCAGTTTGTTGTGTGTATTTACATCTTATTAATATGCTTTCCTTTATCCAGAAATCCTAAAGTCAAATCACAGGTTGCTACCTGTGACAGTGTTTTTTGATGTATTTGATTTTTAATAGAAACCTGACAGATAGATGGATGGTTGGGTGGTTGAGTAGATAGGAACAGCCCACCTTGTATTCACTGACCACAGCAAGATTTTGTGTGTATGATTTATGGGCTGAAATGTTCAGCACTTTTTGCTGGCTTTATGGACTGTTGAGCAACACAAAACAAAAATGAGACTCAAATATTGTAGTATGTGGAATACAAGCTCTATAAACATCATCACACACCACAGTCTTTTTCAGGAGTACAGAGGTCAAAATATTTTTGCAAAAAACAAACAAACAAACAAAAAACAAGGTACAATCTCTAAAGTCTTGAAAGACTCTGTTTATTGTTAAAAATTGTTATTTTTATTGTGAGGGTTGTGCTACATTGAAGGCCACAGCAATGCAAAACCTTTTGGGTTTTGTCTTCAAAAAAACCAAAAACAAGTAATGTCTCTTTGACTTGAGGAGTGTGCCACAATCTACAAACTGAAAGAGTAAAAGAGCCAAGTAAATTTCAGCCTAAATTTTTAGCTTAATCACAGCTGTGGAAAGAGTCACATTGATTTTGTGACACTCTCCACTTTAGTTTCATCTTTGCAGCAAGAGAAACCAATATAATGTCAACTGTATGTGTGATATGCCTCAAGGGCAATGCATGTATTGAGACTAATATTAGTACAAGGACAGACCCTAGAGATTCATTGCATGACATTTATGGACAGCCGAGCACACTAAATGACCCTATTCTCCAGAGAGAGTAAAACCAGATAAAACAGAAAAGAAATATATAAAGGTGATATATTGGATTAATTATGAATAATTTCATCATTACTCAGTAACTGAAATATTTATTTTCTTATTGAAGCTCTTCCCTTTTTAGGTATATGTGGCTGAAATACAAAGTAGCATCTAACCAGAATAGGCTGGACAGAAAGTACCAAAACAAACTATAATGAGACTGACTAACTTTCTTGAATTAAAAGTTTTTTGTTTGTGTGCATTCAAATTCTGGGAAGGAACTGAAGAAGAGCGATTCACAGAAAGGATATAAGCCAGGACACTTTTTTATGCTACCTATTCACTATAATAAGAAAATTACAATCTTAACCACAAGAAAATATTAAGGACAATGAAATAGACCGTTGCAAAACATTGTTATCATTTCTTTATTCCAAAGTTAAATTACAGAAGACACCCAGGCTCACATGCCAGAAATCCAGTCATATTCAGAGTCTAAATAACGTGAGAATAGTTTAACTTAAAAAAAAAAAAAACTATATCAAATGAGTATGTGCCTTTACAGAGTGCACTTGTTTTCTAAGGTATTTCTTAGGCAGATTTTCTCAAGCTCTTGTGATAGTTCTGTGGAATTAGTCTGTCTCAGTTTTTGCTGTCTCTCCATGTAATCCCAGACTTACTCCATGATGTTAAAATCAGCTCTCTGCGGGGGCCTTGCCATCTGCTGCAGGTCTTTTTTTCTTCTTGTGGCCTAATATACTTTTCTAGCTGCATGTTTGGGGTCATTTTCATGATGCAGAATTAATCTGGGAGCAATCAGATGGCTCCCTGATTGTATTGTAAGATGAATAAGATTATGAACATATAAACCTCCTAAATCGTTTGCATGATTTATATGTATATGTTTATATTTTCATGTATATCTGAATGCGACTGCTCAAGTGGCATTCACATATTGTTAATTGTTGGAGTTTGTTAGTCAATTAGAGGAATAAATGTATGCAAAGCAACACATATTTAACAAAAAGCACTCAGAGAGCACAAATCTCCGCCAAGCCAGCTCACTCTCTGGGCAGTATTTACTTTTAATGGAATAGTGGGTTTTTTTGTATATCTTCTTTTCAAATGTACTTTAAGAAGTTTGTAGTTCAGTAAAAACCAGTGCAAAATGCAAGCTTTTGTTATTTGCCCTGTTGAAACACATTTTAATATACTTGACATCATTTTGAGTGTAATTATTTTTTATTGTTTTTTTTTATTTATGTGGATATAGCAGATGTGTCGCATTCATTTCATTGTTTTGTAAAATTTGTTTAAATGTTTAGTAATAAATATCAAGTGAAAAAAGGTGCTTGCTTGCTGTAGGCAGTAGCTTTATACTGGCTGGCTAGCTGCCCAAGCACTTGAGTGCCTTTAACTATACTAATAATCTCTAATTGTGACATCAGCTAAGACAATCAGATAAGGGTAGCATGACAGATGTTTACTTTGATTACACTAATGCAATGTAGGAGTAGGTCATGGATAATAGGTATTGATTTGTAAATAACTGCACATGAATAACTTGAGCTTATTACATAATATTATACTATAGTATATTTCTAACTAGGCAGCTCATTCTCTTTCTCTTGACAATACTTTCTTTAAAGATATAACACAATTTGAAATAATATGAAATGTAAAAGTGAGATCAGAGGTCAAATGTGGTATGATATTTGGATGCAAACTATAATGTGATATTTAGAATCTCCATATACCAGTATAATTTCCTAAACGTTGCCAATACAAATAAAGGCAGTAGAATTTTAAGTAGAGTTTTAAAGATAAAAGACATTTTATTAAAGTTTGATTTTATTTGACCTTGAAAAAGAGGTCAGAGGTCCAAAGTAACGTGATATTTAGAATCTCCATATATCGTTCCCTATATGTCTATATGTTGTTAATACAAATAATGGCAGTAAGAAACATGGTTTTAAATAGCTCTATATGGCATTATTATCACTTTGAACTTTAGATCAAATGTGACATGATATTTTAAATCTTTATACAGTACTTTCTATATGTTGACAACACACACCACACTTTTTGTCAATTTTCGACCAATAAATCATTAAGTTGACCTTGAAGACCTTGGTGGATGTAAGCCAAATTTTAATGGATTGTTAACATGATCCCACTCTACACCCCTACAAAGTTTTATCAGAATTCATTCAAAACTTTTCAAGCTATCGTGTTTACAGACAGAATGACACGCACACAAACACTACCAATATCATAACCTCCTTGGCGGACATAATTAGACAATACCTAATTTGAAACAGTTTATACAGAAAATCACTGTCTTAATGTCCTATAAGTAACCAACTAGGGAAGTTCAAGAGTGATATTCTCCTGTAATGTGTTGCCTTAGGCCCCAGTCACACAGACCTAGAAACCGATTGGCGACCATCTGGCAACCACCAGAAATGTGGATTCCCTGACTGATTGGAAAGTGGTTACTGGAGGTTGATGGCAGTCACTGTGTGAAATTGATTGCTAAATCCCCAGCCATGCTGGCCTAGAGACCGATCAATGATCCCTGGCAACCACAGGATGGCGAGTGATTTGCTGGAAATTGCTTGGAATTGCTAGGTAAATGTAATGCTCCACCCTAAAATCTCCTTGCAATTGCTTTGGTTGCTTGCAGTTTGCTGCAGTCACCTGTAGTTTGCTTGGAAAACGCTGACTAACCTGTAAACACTCGCTACTCGCCAAGCAGTAGAGAAACTGGGAAAAATGCAACACGATTCAGAAACAAAAACCACTTGCCTTCAAAGTAAAACTTGCACTTTTTGAAATGTGTTGGTTTCAGTGATAAGGCACAACTTTTACTTTGATGGATAACATTTTCTATTCAGTTTAGATTTTTTACAGTTTACATTGCACTTTTTCCAGGTTTTGCTACAGCTGAAATTTCCACTCAGCTAGTAGTTAACAAGTCTTCCAAACAAGTCAGCATCTCCCATGGAAATTATGGGTGACCTTGGCAATCTGTTAGCAACCAAAGCAATCACAAGGAGATTTTTGGTGTAGCACAGTTTCACAGCAACAGACATCAACCTCCAGCAACCACTTGCCAACTGTTCAGGGAATACATACATTTCTTTTGCAACTGTGGGTTGCCAGATGGCCACATATGTTACTTTGTTGAGGTAATCTAGATGAAATTCACCCCAAGCTTCCTGACGTGCCTAACAGAAGTTGTATTGGTTTGATAGACACTTCTACCTTACTTTCAAGCTGTACCCATATCAATAAGGTTAAAATCCAGTGTGCTAGGCACACTATTATACACAGAATACAGTCTGACTGCTTCTTCTATAATTAGCTTTGTATTTTTTGGAGATGTGCTTTGATTCCTGTCATAGGATGCAATCGGCTCCAATCAAGCAGCCTCCACAGTGTATGGCGCAGTATTGCAAAAAGCAGTGATAGCCTTCCTTTTTCAAGACCCCTTTTATCCTGGACAAATCTTTCACTTTAACAAGTTCAATGCGCCCCGAAACAATCACATTTCTGCACCATGCTTGAAAGATAGTGTCAAGCACTTCTGTAGCGTTTTTAATTTGTTCTGTATCTCACAAATGCTCTTCTTTTTGACACAAACACTTCAAACTTATGTACGTCAGTACATAAATCCTTTTTCCAGTCTCCCTCTTTCCAATGTCCTTGTCCACCTTAATCTTTTCCTTTTGTTACAAAGTGTCAGGTGTGGCTTTTTTTTTGTCAATCACATATCCAGCAAGTTCCCCTTTCAGTGTTGACACTGAGAGTGAGATTTTTTTTCTTTACAGATAATATTCAGTGAAGTTACCAGCTGAGGACCTGTGAGACTCTAATGTACTTGTGCTCTTGCTCAGCTGTGCACCAGAGCCTCTCACTTCTCTTTATTTTCTAATCAGAGCCAGTTTGCACTGCTCTGGGAGTAGCAGACATTATTGTATAAAATCCCCAGGTTTTTGGCAGTTGCTGGGGGCTGATGCTTCAGAGACTTAACTGGCCAAAACTTTGCTTCTTTATCCAGCACAAAGGTTTTCACATGTGCTAACACAACTGAAAAGGGCTTTTCTAATGATCAAGTAACCATGTGACATGATAAACTCATATCAGGTACAGTAGGAGTGTTAGTTGCGAAAAATGAGCATCTGTACACCTATGTGAATAGGCAATTAAAAACCACTGATGAGTTATGATTCCATTAATCGTGTATTCACAACATGTCTGAGAAATGTTATATCATAATTAAAAATGATTTTCTTTCATAAATAAAGGTATTTCTTTGTGACCAGAAACTTGTGAGTGGTAGTACATTCCTGTAAAAATACTTGGTGATTGGTGGTGTCAGTTTCAATTCCATTATAATTATTTTCTCTTTAATAACCAAATTTTCTGTGATTTTTTTATATTCTCATAGTATAAAATTAAAAAGTTTGTCTGTCTTTTTCCTTCTCATATTTCAGAACCTATTTGTCAGTTCAGTTGTAATCTATATGCAACCAGAAGGATGGATTCTGTCTCTTCTAATTAATTAGTTTACTCTGAGTTTGTAATTTGTGGCAGGTTGAGAGAAGCGGTATCAATATTTACTCATAAACCCCTCAAAGCAAATGAGAGACTGAGGTGTGAAATTAGCCAGTGACTGAAGTTTCCATATGGTGCAATTTCCTCTCAAATCATCTTTTTAAATATCCATTTTCTTACCTGTCTGTATCTAATAAGCAGGTTATTACCAGCTTCATCCAATGTACCCTAATTGCACCCATTTCCTTCCTGTGACTAAATGTGTTATTAAGCCTCCCTAGTGTGAAAATGCTCCAGGAATAACAGATTTCTAAATGCCAGGGACCATGGTGAAGTGCTGCCATGCTGTTCAAATAGTACACCTGAGCAGGGCTGCTCTGACACTGCAGGATGATGGAGTAGGCGGTCTGACTCTCCTGTCGACCGCTGTGCAGAATATGTTGCTGAAATATGGACAAGGATTGGGGGAAAAAAATTTCAATTCACTACAGGCCATCTGAGGTATAAGCTGTGCAATCACCGAGCACTCACAGCAGTCAAGGCTGTCCATGCTCATAACTGCCACGATGCCATGCACCAATATGTTATGACAAACTTAAGCTTAAGAGACACAATTAGGAGAAGCCAAGAGCAGCCACTTAGCGGTTGGAGGGAGAACAGATTGACAGCTAAGGAGAGGCAAAGCAGCATTAAAGATCAGCTCTGTCAGGAAGACAGGGACACAGCTCTGTCATCTCTCCAGAGCCCTCACTCCATGCTTTTCATTTCCAGGTCAGCACAGAATATAGGAAAGAAGCCAAACTGCCTAAAAGGGGCCAACTTAAGACAGCAAGTCCTGTCCTGTTTCATCCCTGGCTCAGGGTAGAGATAAGAGCAAAGGGGTTTGAGGACAAGCCCTCACTGATGCACCAGTGGAACAGAAAAAAAACAGCAAATCCCACCAGTGAGACATGAAAGGAAAAACCCATCATCCTGCTTTGAAGTGTTAGTCTAGAATTAAAATATCTATATTAAGTTTGTACAGTTTCACTCTTTTCCTGATCCTCTTTGTTAAATGCCCATCGATCCATTCATCCATCCATCATGTCAAAAGGCAGGGTACACCCTGGACAGGTCACCAGTCTATCACACAGGGCTCACAGGGCTAAGACAGAGAGACAGACAACCAGTCATGTTCACACACACACCTATCCCCTGCATGTCCTTGGACTGTGGGAGGAAGCTGGAGTACCCAGACAGAACCCACAGAAAGGCCCCGGCTGGCTTGTGAATTTGAACCCAGGACCATCTTGCTGTGAGGCAGCAGTGCTAACCATTGTGCTGCCCTTGATTAAATGTAAGACTCATATATTTCTATACTGTGAGTCATCCACATTTCTATCTTACAGGACCCTATGTACTATTACAGCTTCTTTACTTGTCACTTTATGGGTCTAACAGAACCTGAACAATTCTTTAGTTATTCTGCTATTGGCTCAAACTGTTGGGGGACATCCCATAATGCTCTAAGCACCTCTCCTCTCTTTTATATGCTTTTCACCTTTTCACCTTGACACCTGCTAGTAATTAATTCATTTTCAAGGAGAAGCAGAGGCTAAGTAAGCAGTCTGGGTGGTAGTACAGTGGGCTGAAGCAGTCCCAAGAGATTTCTTGAGGTGGGCATGGAATTTATCTTTCTCATCCAACAATATTGCACAACTTGGCGAACTTGGTAGACTAACCACCGACAGGAGATCAGTTGTATGGTGTGCATGTTAAATGGAGGTGAGACTTGGAGTAGCAGCCAACTAACCATTTTTCCTGACACGACAAAGGAACAAAAGAGTTACATGTACTTTTCTTACCCTGTACCCTGTGTGTCCAGGTCTTCTGGTAATGTTTTAGTTTTAGTTTTAGTTTTTTAAGACAACCATAGACCATAGAAATAAATGATGGATATACCTTTTAGGTCTAAAAAGTGAAGCCATGCAGCCAACTATGAATGACAAGTGATTGACAAGTTTGCTACTGTATGAGCCGGCAGTGTCCTCAGTTTCTCTGTCAGAACCATCACTCGCTCATCATAAGAGACAGGGCTGGTGGGCTTGGGACAGAGAGCAGGGATTGCTTCCAAAAGTGTCCACCATGGTCTTGTACTAGGATGTTGTTGTAGTATGTTATACTATAATGCACCGCATTCTTACTGGAGCATAGATATTTGCAAATCTGCACTTTGATTGCTATATCTATTAAACTGTTGCTGATATATTTAGGTTTAGCATGTTAGAATGCTAACATTTACTAATTACCATAAAACATTAAGTACAGACATTGCCGGTGGGTATGTTGTTAATTTTTTAAGTTCATAAATCACAACAGTTTTACGTGTCTTATTACTTATTTGTAAAAGGAAATGTCAAAAGTGAAACATAAAATAATTTGGATTCACTTGCTGGGGACTTGGGAATATCTGACCCAAATTCAACTTCATGACAGTGCTAGAGGAAAATTCAGTTGATCAAGTCTTCAAAATGGACAGGACTTCAATAGCCTGCATGTAGATGTTAATATATTTCAGTCTTATGCACAGACTGACCTACATTGCGAGCCACATTGACTTTGACTAAAAATCTTACACTTGTTAGCAATTCATAGCATTTTAATATATTTGTAATATATTTGGAGTGACAACCAGGGGTTAAAGTGGGATTTGGAAGGTGGGGAAACCCTAAGATCAGGTGTAGCAGTGCACCACAGGGAAAAGAATAACTTAGAAATAAGTCACATGATAATTTGTATTGTGAACTCCAGTAGATTTTTCTTTGTGCACAGACAGTTATCGATTGACCTGTACTGCTGCTCTGAGATTTACTGCTCTTTGTGGATTAAGCCATCTGAATTCAACAAGATAGAAGATGATGTTAAATCAGCCATCATGGCTCATTTCTAACCTCTACATACTATAAAGCTAGTATAAAAGGTAAAATTTGGTGAATGAATCTAATCAGCATCATCACCTTAAATTTAAACTAATGTCTGCTCTGCACCGGTGCAACATCGCTGTATCTTCACCACAATACTGCAAACTAACCAGTTTAGCCTGCACTGAACTGTACTAAACTGCCAAGTACAATATTTGATGTATTTGCTAGTACAGTGTTTGCTGATATTTGTTGAACTGCTTGAAAAGTTCCAATGTCAAAGTTGCGATTGCAACTGAGGGATGTCATTTTCTTACAATGGAGCAAGTATATCCATGCCGGCAGCTGGAAGCAACGGCAGACAGCATCACATGGAAAATTATCTCACTCGACAGTACTATGTATGAATCTGATTTAATTACTCATTTACTAAAGGTGCCAGAACACTGTTCCAGATTGTTCCAGCCTGCTTTAACCCCTGATGACAACCAAAGATATTTTCTTTTGTCACTCACAGTTTGTCTGATATATCTACAGAAAAGAGACTAGGTGCACTCAAAACAATCAGGACGCCACTACTTTAACAGTATGTCTGATAGTGGGGATTAAAACTCACAGAACCTTTGACTGTGCAATGATCATTTAATATTTGTCAAAAATGTTCGCTTTCCCTCACCCCCTCAGCTGGACACGGCAGATGGCTGACCCTCCGTGAGTCTGGTTCTGCTGGAGGTTTCTCCCTGTTAAAAGGGAATTTTTCCTTCCCACTGTCACAAAATGCTTGCTCTTAATGGGCTACTTTATTGTTGGGGTTTTCTCCAGAATAATGTAGGGTCTTTACCTTACAGTATAAAAGGCCTTGAGGCGAGTGTTGTTGTGATTTGGCACTATAGAAATAAACCTGAATTGAATTGAGCTGATTGAATGCCACACCTGTGCTAGATAAGAATGCACCTGATACAGACTCAGGAGGAATCAGCTCCGCGTCATGTTACAACCTGCACCTGTGAGATTAGAGGAAAGCAGGTGCATCTCACATGTCTCGGGCATTTCGGTATGTTAATGAGGGCAGAGTATGAATCTGATAAAGAAACAGAAAAGATCTTGTGCGCAGAAAAAGTTGAGTGTGAGGTGATTCAGTTCCTCTAGGTGCTATTGTTTATTATAACAGCTGGATTGGTGGTGTCCCAATTACTGGATGAGAATTCTTCAATTATGAAGCAAACAAACAACTCTATTTTCATTTGGTCTATAGAGCCCAGGATGTGAATGTATGCATGATCTCAAAGTGCAATTTCTGTTCTTGTATTCAAATTCAACTCTGAAGGATGTTGTTTCTGAAATTTTAACTGACAACCAGTTTGTAAACAGTTACTTAATCCATACAAGAAAAGTTTCACATTGCACTGAAAGTGAGTCCATGAAGAAGCCTAGCTGAGAAGAACTTTGGGTACGGAACCTTTCAGGATTAGATGTGACATGAGGATGTTGTTTTTAAAGGGTCTGTCTCACAAAGCTGGATTAGTGTGTTACGAAAGTTAAGTTAGGCTTAGCCATGCCCTTTCTGTCTCACTACAATGACATAGTTTGAAGCTAAACTAACCTGCTTAGGCTGCATGAATCAACTTATTAAAATGCTATGAACTCTTTGGAAAAGCAATCAGACATCAGTATCACTGTAGTCCAATAGACAAAAGCGGAAAGGTGATTATTTATTGTCACGTTTCTTTTTTTCCACTTCAAAAAGAGTCATACTAGTTGAGTATATTTACAGAATAAAAGTCATTGTTGCATATTAAGTGTGCTGATATTTCTCCACTGGAGTCTTGAGAGTGACTGAAGGAATACATCAGCTCAGCCTTTGAGGGACACAGAGCAAAGCAAACTTTGTGAATTGAAAATCCCCCGCTGCCTCAGTCTGAAGACATCATACTGTATTAATGAAAAAAATCCCCATGGTGCTTTAATGACCTGGCAGTGATAAGCTTTTTTTTTTTTTTTTAACACATGCAGTTTTCCTCCAGCTCTCTTTTTGGAGCCTGGCAGCAGCCACATCTACTTTTTACTGTTACAGATTTGTTATGTTAGTTTTTATTCACTTTGATCATTATTTTTTCTTCTTTAAAGACAGAATTACTTATCCACTTCTTTTCCATGTGTCCTATTTTTACTGCCTTTTTAACTGCTTTTTTAGTGGTCTGATATAACAAAGAACCAACATTATTTCATGAGATGACTGCATGCTTGTCTATTCCCCTCCATAAAGCATGTGCATTGTTCTTGCCTTAGTAAGATCTCTACTTCAGTGCATAAAAGAGGAGCATTTGTTGAATCCATTGTAGTGTTTGTTGTATTCATTTGTCCTGTGCTGGTTAGATTGACTGAGCTTCATTAAAGTTTATACATTAAAGGCATTTTTTTTTATACCATAGGAGAAATTTCTTGAATTCAAGCAGTCAGGGTCATGCTTGAACATTTTTGCCTTAGAACTGAAGAGTACAAATAACAGCATCAAAATCAAGACTCACACAGACAGGGTTTAAAATTTCAAACATAAGAAAGAAATATGCCAACATATCAAAACAAATCCCTAACAAGAAGGGCACAGTCAAGTCTTTTAAGTATTACCACAAAGCCTACAGCAAAGTTGGTTAAAAGCACCAAGAATTCCATTATAGAAACCAGTATGGTAGAAATGTACAGTTCGTAACAAATTTATTAGACCACCTGTCATACAAACAAGAAAACAAAAACTTTTTTTCCTGCCTTTTTGTAAAACTGCATATTTGAAAATTCACTGACAACAGCAATTATTATATTTTAGCATAAAAATAGCATTTTGATTAAAGAACTTGCACATACTGGTTTGTTATGGAATGGTAATGGAATTAACCATTACAGAAGCATAAAAAAAATATTTTGGTAATTACCATTACTGTTACATTGGATGGTGGTCTAATATTAAGCACTGTACAATGCTACAAGCCTGAGCCCTCATCTCTGCCTTTATTCTCTGTTGAAAACTACAGTTGGGTCTGTATGCACTCAGTTTGAGCATCACTTTACAATCAAGGGTCTTTCACTACTAGCTTTATGTTAGCATTGCACCTTCGCAGGTGCTTAAATTTGATGTTTACATCATAACTAGTAAATTAATTAATAAGGTAGTACACAAATGAAAGGAGCTCAAATAAACAGAAAAAAATTAAGTGAAATAAAATAAAATCTAACCAGAAACTTCAAAAAGCCGAATAACCTATGTCATCCAAGTAATGATATAGCTGTTTGATTAGTAACATGTAATACGTTAATTGACTTTAACTGCAATGTGTTAATTAAAGACAAATGTCATGGTAAAGTCATGATAACATTATTCAAGTTATTAATTCCTTACCTCTTAGTGTAGCATAAACTACCCAGTAAATGTCAATCCATCTTATTGCTTAGTTTGGATGATATATATATCTCTTGATGCATGCTCAATAATCCAGGTAAAAGAATCCCAAAAAGCTGAATCTGTTCATCTGGACGTAGCGTTTTTTAGTGGGAGAAACGTTTCGTCAACTTATCCAAGTGACTTCTTCAGTCTCAGCTGACTGCAGGATTCCCCAGCCTTATAAACAGTACATTTGCATAATGACCGAAACTAGCACCACTGACTAACAGTGGGCCATTTGGTCAGTTTCATGATCAATAGTATGCAAATTGTCATTTCAATTCAATTCAATTCAATTTTATTTATATAGCGCCAAATCACAACAAAAGTCGCCTCAAGGCACTTTATATTGTAGGGTAAAGACCCAATAA
>VUQS01024236.1:9348-24516 GCA_015108495.1 Heterochromis multidens | reverse complement strand
AAAAAATTCTTGCCCTAATATGAATTCTAACAGCTGTGTACCAACCTGACTTCTGCACAACACAACTGTTGGTCCCAACCCCATTAAGAAGGCAAGAAATTCCACAAATGAACCCTGACAAGGCACACCTGTACAGTGACAACCATTTCGGGTGACTACCTCATGAAGCTCATTGAGAGAAGGCCAAGAGTGTGCAAAGCAGTGATCAAAGCAAAGGGTGGTTATTTTGAAGAATCTAAGATATAAAACATGTTTTGGGTTATTTCACACTTTTTTGTTTACTACATAATTCCATATGTGTTCATTCATAGTTTTGATGCCTTCAGTGAGAATCTACAATGTAAACAGTCATGAAAATAAAGATAAAACATTGAATTGGAAGGTGTGTCCAAACTTTTGACTGGTAGTGTATGTAACCCCAAAGACCTGTCTGACAGATCAGAGGACCTCTTCATTAACATCACTTCTGTTTGTTCAAATGTGCTCATTTGAACCAATGACTGTATGTAAGCATTATATACACTATAGTAAAGAAAAAAATTATTTATATAACACCTTTTAAGATAAATATCCCAAAGTGCTTTGTAACCAAAATGGTTTAAAAAAAAACATAAAAACAAAAAGTTACGCAGTAGCAGGTTTAAAAAGATGAATTTTTAACAGCTTTTTAAAAGAGATCACTCAGTCCACAGACCTCAGGCTCAATAGGAGAGACTTCAAGAGTCCAGAGACCACTGTTTGAAAAGCTCTTTCACCTTTAGTTTAGTTGATTTGAACATACTTTATTTAAACTGGATCTGGGATACTTTCAACTTACTTTTCACTGTTTTTACTCTTAACATTTACTGTCAGCTTAACTATTTATTGGTTATGGTTAACAAACTATCTCAATCATTTATGCACAACTGCTGTCTTAACTGTTACTTAACATTACTGCTCCAGCTGTTCATTATGTTTAATGGTCATTTGCAAGTTTATTATATCTAGTTAACAATATAAACGGTTTAGCAGTTTATCCACACTTTTATTGAGCTATTTCAACTCTAATCTATAATTTTGGTTATTGCCTTAGTTTGTATATCAATGAAGTAATCATTTCTGTATGACTTTATCAGTCTCTCATATCGTCGTGGAGGAATTTTGGCCCACTTTTCTTTACAACGTTGCTTCTGTTCATAGAGGTTTGCAGGTTTATTCACAGCTCTCTTAAGGTCTTGCCACAGCATTTCGATCAGATTGAGGTCTGGGCCATTGCTATACCTTGATTCTTTTCTTTTTCAGTCATTCTGTTGTAGATTTGCTGCTGTGCTTGGGATCATTGTCCTGTTGTATGACCCAGTTAAAGCCCAGCTTTAGCTGTCAGACAGATGGCCTCACATTTGATTCTAGAATACTTTGGTATACAGAGGAGTTCATGGTCGACTCAATGACTGCAAGGTGCCCAGGTAGCTGCAAAACAAGCCCAAATCATCACCCCTCCAGCACCGCACTTAACAGTTGGTATGAGGTGTTTGTGCTGATATGCTGTGTTTGGTTTTCTCCAAATGTGCTGCTGTGCATTATGGCCAAACATCTCCACTTTGGTCTCATCTGGAAGTGTTGTGGTTTGTTCAGATGCAACTGTGCAAACCTAAGTTGTGCTGCCATGTTCTTTTTAGAGAGAAGAGGCTTTCTCCCGGCAACCCTTTCTACTGTCATGAACTTTAACATTTAACTTGCTGATTGAGGCCTGTAGAGTCTGAGATGTAGCCTCTGGGGTTTTTTTTGCAGTTTCTCTGAGCATTGCATGGTCTGGCCTTGGGGTGAACTTGCTGGGATGACCACTCCTGGGAAGATTGTGGCATTGTGTTAATACACACCTGAGTGCTTTAGATCAGCAAATTGCCAAAACCTCTGCTTTTAAAGAGGTGCTCACACTTGCTGATGTTGAATTATTCAAGTGCATTTGTTTAGCAGCAGCTGGCTGCTCCTTACATTCTTAATTGCTATGGAAGCAGTAAGGGTGTACTTGGTTTTTCTATTTGAATGATTTATCTTTTTTAAATAATTGTCTCTGTTACTTGTATCCCTGGTTTTGAATCACAGAACTAAATTGTTGATTAATAGACAAAAATCAGCACTATTTGTTGTTTGATTACATTAGAGACAAATTTCTGCCTGTTTATCCCAGCTTTCTCTCTGAACAAGCATATGTGGATAATCCAGAAAAAACCTAGAGACTGCATTTATGTGTTTGTGTGCCTGATCCCTGGTGGTCAGCATGGCTGGAAGAGTGGTTGCTGCTGTTTAAGGTCATAAAAATATGCTGTTTTTGCTTGATGGTATATCATGACGCTCAACCTGCAACTCAGCTATCTTTCTGTTGCTGCTGGCACTTTATATTAAATGAACAAGATCAGTTCTTGATATATAATTACAACCCATCGATAAATCAAGCAGCAGAAACATTTCAGGAGCTCAGATGTTTTACACAGAAACTTTTTTCGGCAGTGTGATATTGAGGAGAACAAAGATAATCACACTTGCTGACAAGATGTATTGTGACCCAGTTTTGAAGTTTATTCCCTAACAGGGCATGTTTAAGCTCAATCACCATGTTGCTCATCTATCTAGATAAGACTTTGACAACTTTCTGATGCATCCTCAAGATCAGATAAAAAAAGACCTCACTCAGGCGCAGATTAAAAGAAACTAATCTCAGAGGCCGCTGGATCGTGATAGCCTTTAAGGCCTTACCAACATTGAGAGACCTACTTTAAAAAAATCCTTTACACACTGTACACAACTTCTACTGTAAGTCTGTCTAGCCTGGGAGAGGGATCCCTCTTCCTTTGTCTTCCTGAGGTTCCCCTTAGTTTATTTTTCTCTCTTCCCTTTTTAGGGCGTTTTTTCTTATTTGAATTTACTGTCTAATGTTGGGGGGTGTTGTTTGCTGAATATTTGTGATATTGAGCAATAAAATTAAAGTTTAACTTAGCTCTAAATAATAAATAATTAAATGTAGTTAAAAAAATTTTTTTTAGAGTATTTACAAAACAAACCTCTCTGGTGTTCACAAGCTAAATGTAATACAACATTTGTCCATTATGTGCTATACTGAAATTATTAGTGCTTTTCATTGTTTTGTCCAATTGAAATTTTCGTATATTTTGGGGAGTTAGGACTACTATTCTGATAAGCAGTTTGAAGACATGGCTTGTAATTGGTCTAAACAATGAATTAATCAAGAATTAAATAATCAATGACTAATAGACAATGAAAGTAATCCTTAGTTACATGCCTTATTGTGGGGTACTTGCAAAAAACAGCCTGGATCCACTTTGGGTTGAAACTAGAACAGGGGGAACTTGAATTGTAAAATTGTAGCAGTCATCCCTCCTTGTGTGGTCACAGGTCTTGGGCCTGAATAAAACATGATATTGACACAACAATCTAAGTCCAGTGATTGAGTACCAAATCACCCTTTCTAACTTTGTGAGTCTATTTGGCCTGCCAGTTTCAGAGGGTAAGAAATTCATCAACCAGGCTGTGGGACTCATTCAGCAGAAGCTAATTAAGAGAGAAGAGCTCAGAAGACCCCAGAGTCACGGCCTCTACCTTAAGGCTCACGGTTTAGTGTAAAGGCTTTGTAATGCCTACTCTTTCCAAGAAGTGTTACCTTTGAACAAATGAGTCCTTGACCTATTCCCCCTCTATTCTTTATTCTCATGCTCAGAGATAAGCCAATGCAAACGATCCATGGATGGGATTGCTGTTCTATCTTTCTTGCAACCGCTGGCCTTGACTGAGTCTATTTCCATTATCCCACCATTGATTCGCTCTAGCGCCTTTGTCACAGCAGTGCTGTTAATGTAATTGAACAGGGCTTTTTTTTTTCCCTTCCTCTGTCCCCTTGGCATGAATACCCACACACATATACTCACACCCATTCTCTCTCTCTTCCCAGATGTTGCCAGGGCTATTGAGCTGCTGGAGAAGCTGCAGGAGTCAGGTGATGTTCCCGGTCACAAGCTCCAATCTCTGAAGAAAGTCCTTCAGAGTGAGTTCTGCACAGCCATCAGAGAGGTGAGTCACTGCTGGTCTGTAAACACCAACAAGAATTTAGATTGTTTTTCTTGTGTGAGGCCCCTTTTTGATGACATTGACCTTTCTCATGTTTCTTCCGTACTGGACCTTTAAGAAAGAGGGATCTTGTTTACTAGAATTTGTGCATATTATCATTTTGTAATTTAAGACAAAACAACACAAAAAAATAAAATGTGGGAACTCATGTGCTACAAGGTGTGACCTTTGTCATGACCTTATCCATCTAACTCCATGTCTTATTCAACAGGGCTAATGACCCATAACAGTTTGAAAGATCACAGGCTAGCATTATATACCTTTTCTTGAAAGGGCACATGGACATTGTTAGGCATTACAGCAGTGAAGAGACCCTTACAAATAATCTCACCATGCAAACCACAATGAGACAAGAGTATAATTTACTTGTAGATACATAAAGGGCAGAAATAAGTGTTAGAAAAAGGGTGTCTGGTTATACCCCACCATGCATCACGTCTTTGTGGATGTTGTTTTCTGAGATAAATCTTTATCTCTCTATCTTCCTTTATGTCCAAATTTAGATAAAAATTGGTCTTTTAAGACTATTACAGACTGAAATGAAGCCTAATAATGTTTACTCATTAATTAAGAGTTATTTTTCTGTTGGTTAACAGTATAAAGGATGTCTAAATGGTACACAGCTGTCAAGTCTAAATCCTGGTTTAATTTGGCTCAGAAGTGAAAGCTTAGAAGATGTCTGCATTACAACTATCATTGTTTCAAAAATGCAGCCACTTGTGTCTGACGACAACTATTTCTCTTTTTCAAAACTTTTGTGAAACAAAGGCGCACACACTAGGTTATTTAATATCAATAATCTTAGGTATATTTTTTGGTATATAACAAACGGTCAGACTGGACCCGCTATTGTTATATCCCGACCTATATAAGGGGGGGCAATATTTTCGGCCAATATAAGATATTTAGTGATATTAAAAAGTAAAGAAGAGACGAGAGAAACACCCTTCAAACATGTTTTGAGTGTTGACATTATATAGTATGTCCACCAGAGGGCACTCTGCAACTTCCCTGTTGGTAACATGTTTAGAATGCCACAACCAGCTCATCTGAGCAAAGTCAGGCAGAGAGTAAACAAGTAAACAAATAACTACACAAAACAAATGTTTGTGAAATCTGTTTATGTTTTGTGTCTCTGAAAGAAAACAATATCGACCGATATTGGAATATTGGATTTTTACATCACCAAAGGTAGCAGTAGTGGTCTTATCGGTCTGGTTCTAACTAGTGCATGTGTAGCAGTACTGTAGCCATTTAACTTTGTAAAGAATGGACTGATTTTAACTCATTTAACTATGAGTTACAACTGAAACGTAAAAATTGAGTAGTAAATTTTTGTTTGTTATTATCTGTGTTGCTTGAAAAGCTAGATGGAAGCAAGAGACAAAAATCCTAGTCAATTTTTTGATGGCAACTTATTGTTAAAGTTCCACTGCTTTTGAGTCCTGTAAGCTGCTCAGATAGGGCACCGGTTTAACTTACCAGGTAGATCAAGTGACCCAAATGCCGTAAGGCTAATGCAGAGGCCCAGGTTTGAATCTGCCCCAAGGCCATTTACTGCATGTCTTCTTCTGGTCTTTCTCCCAGCTTTCCTGTCTACTGTCCACTGTCCTATCACAATAAAGGCAGATTGCAGATATATATATTTTTTTTTTTTATTAATTTGACACTTGACCTGACATCCAAATCTCTAAACAGCCTTTTGCTCAACAGCTGACGATTATTATTTTAGTTATTTCACATCTTGGGTGAAGGTGAAAGGTAACATTACCTGATGGTTTTATATAATCCAATGGTGCCAAACTGTGCTGTCAGGTCACTTTAAGTGCTTTGAAACTCAAACCCAAACCCCACAGTAAGCCTGGAGCAACAACAAGAAATTCAGAGAGTGTAACTTTAAGTCATTGTTGAGCTACATCAATCAACAAATGACTGCAGCATAATGAAAATGTCAGAGCTTATCGCACTGCCTTATTACAGCTGGAGCTGAACAGCAGTACTCAGAGGCACAGTGGGTTTTTGACTGCATGAAAAAAAAAATCACATTTAAATGTTCATGGGGCCAGAAAACATCATGAGCATTTCATTAAGTTGAAGGTTTGATAAGCTCGTTAAACTGAATTTTAATTAAGCAAATCACTGTTAGGGATTGGTTTCAATCGCATTTTACGGGGATGAAGTAAAGTGTGAATCGTGAAACTGAAGTTCTTGTTTTTCTCCTCTTGTTAAAAAGCTTTCATTCTCATGCACGCAAAACAACCACCCACTGATCCGTCATCTTAAGATCATTCATCAAGACGGCGGGGGTATAAAGCAAACAAGAGCGTTTGCTCTACATGGCGCGTCTGCACAGGCTGATAACCACAGATCTTGTGTGTTTAGTGTTCTGTCTGTTGTGATATACTGTAGCACTACCCAGTGACATAGATTTGTTAAGTAAACAGCAGTTTGAAGAGCAGGGAAGCAGATGACAGAATGGCCTCTGTGCTGCAAGTTAATTGTAAACAAAGTGAACATGTAATTTGTTCTGGAATGAAAGACAATTAGCGGACTTCATCAGTATGTTGGGAAGAGCACCACTTTATTTTCTGAAGGGAATTGTGTGGTAAATTAAACAGACATGTAATAAGATTTTACTGCTGCAGGGCAAAAATAACCATAATATGTTTTGGACAATAAGTGATTTTGGGAGTTGTAAGCCAGCTGCTATAATTTGTGGTTTGCAAAACTTACTTTCTCAGCCAAAAAATGTCTCTGTAACCTGTATAACTATATATAGGGTAAACAAAATAATAAAAAGGGTCATAAAATCTGAAGATAAATAAATAAATAAATAAAACATTTTTTTATATGTTGAATTGGGAAAAAGGTGTGTGGGTGTGACAACTAAATTTTATAATATTTAGAAAACAAACACTGACTTCTGTAACAAAACCTCACCCTTTCTCTTACCTTAACAGAGAATATAATAAATGTTTTTTTATGCATTAAGTGCCATTGAGACAATGTAGGAAAAAGCTGGTCCAATATATTAAAATATACATTATTTATTTTCTGGAAAAAAAGATATCCATAATATCCTTCGTCAAACATAAACTGGTTCTAACAGTAGGTGTACCACTTATTCCAGCTCCATATTTTTACTCTTGGACTTATCCACTGTCTGAAACAACCTGTTGATCCACCCCTTTTAAAGCAGCTTTCTTCTGATTGGCTGCCCCTCGTAAGCAGAAGGTTTTTAGCTGTGTGGGGCTTCTGTGCTCACAGCTTTGGCTATCTGCCTGAGATGACCATAACAGTGATAACACAAAGTGTTTGCAGCACTCTGATGGCTGAGTGTCTACATGTGCTGATAGTGAGTACTGTGCAAACATTGTGAGCCACCCGCCATTTCTGTATATTTTGCTTACAAGGAGGCAGACTTTCTTGTATTTTTAAAGTGGTTTGGAGCAACAGTTCTCCAGGCTTTCTGAAGCTCTTTTAAAGTTTTTATCTATAGCAGATGAACAGTATCTGAAAGTCATGCCCTTCAGAAAACATCCAGCAAAAACCTGACGCAGGACCATCTGCCCTTTCAGTTGATCCATCTACTGTTCACTGAAGCCTCATCAGAAATGGTCTCAGTGGAAGGGTGGCTGTCAAGAAGCCATTCTTAAGTAAGGAAGGAAGGGAAACAAGGAGAAGAGGCTGAGGTATGCCACATTACAGAAGATTTTTGATTCAAATATTTGCGTCTTCATGCTCACTGCTGTAACACAGTAGAGGCTCGGTCTGTCATGTTCCTGGGTCTCTGACCCAGTGTTTTGGGGTTTTTTTTGTGGACTTATGATTTGTCCCTTGGAATTGAGAGATGATTTATGTTCTAGTTCTTTATTTAGTCTTTTGAGTTCATTGTCTCCTATTGCTCCTGAGTTTATCCTTGCTTTTGTCCTTGGTTCCTTGTTTGTTTGTTAGTTCCCTTTCATGTCCTGTCTGTCCTAGTCTTGTCTCTGTGTTTGTTTACTTTTCTGTCTCAGTGTCAAGTTTGCATTTCTGTTTCCATGTTCAGTTACTTCCTGTTTTATTTTGGTAGCCTGTTTCTCATGTGCGTTATGTTCTGTACTTCCTCTTGTCATGTTAGTCAGATTCTGTTCAGCTGTTTTCCTTGGTGTTTCCCTTCTCCCTAATTACCTGGTGTGTTTATATTATCCAAGCTCCCTCTGCTCTTTGTTGCATTCTCCCTCATGCTGTGTGCTCCATGTTTCTTCCGTAGATCCTAGTTAGTTCCTGGTTTCTGCCAAATCTGAGTTGACTTGTATTTTGTTTCCTGAAGTTTGGCAATAAAGCTGCCTTTAGTTTTACATTCCTGTTTTCCAAGTCCTGCATTTGGGTCCTACTCTGCCTGCCACACAGCGAACCTTGACACTGTCATGGTTGGGGCTGCATTTCACTCAGTGGTGTTGGAGATCTTGCCAAAACAGATGAAATTATGAATTTAGAAAAGTACCATCAGATTTTGATCCACCATACAATATATTCTGGAGACCATCTGATTGGTAGCAGCTTCATTTTTCAGCATGACAATGATCCCAAACACACTGCCAATGCAGTAAAAGCATACCTGGATAGAAGAACACAAAACGGAATACAATTAGTCATGGCCTGGCTTCCCCAGAGCCTGGACCTCAACATTATTGAAGCAGTGTGGGATCATCTTGACAGAAAATGGAACAAAAAGCAGCTAAAATTCAAAGAAAAGCTTTGAAATGTCCTTAAAGAAGCCTGGAAAACTATTCCTGAAGACTACTTAAAGAAAATACAAGAAAGCTGCCTAAGAGAGTTCAGGCTGTGCTGAAGAATAAAGGTGGTCATACCAAATATTCACTTTCAAGCTTGTTAGAATTGTACAAACTCTTTATTTGCCTTATATACTGTATTTCCATCTATGTTTGCATGTTATAATAAGCCGCTGCACCTATTTTCCATTTTAATAACAAAATATAAAGAAATGAGGGGTGGCTTGAGACTTTTGCACACCACTATATGCATATACGTGTGACAGAAAATAAGGCAAAGCACAAAAGGTCCCTTTTAGATCAAGGAAACAGATCAAAAAGGACTGTCATGGGGAGTATGTAGGGGATGATAAAATGTGGTATTTGATAAGACATTCCATTTCAGTGCCCTTTAATGCTGCAGTTTAGTCAATGAATGTTGGAGATCATTAATTTTTCAGCTTGTGTCTAGTCATAATAATAGAAAGTTCGCCAACACTAGCAATGACACCAATGAGAAAAAATTAATTCTCATCAAATGTTACGTAAAACCCCTGAAAACATGCAACAGAAGGGATGGGGAATAGTCTTCTATTCTGCTCTGCTCTCCTCTGCTCTGGACAGCTTGGGGAAGCCTGGCACGTCCTGGCACCAACTGCCCGTCTGGCAACCAGCTGACTGATCTCAGTGCCAGTCACTGGAGTGCAATGACAGTGATTCTCAAAAACCTCTGAAAAAAAGGCCCCAGCAGCAGCAGCATTGGTTGCTGTTTGCCAAGAGCCAAAGATCCAAAGCACTTCACCCACAAAGAGGTGGCTAAACACAGTCACCAGGGAAACCATCAGAGATGCTGTGGGATTAGTGGGCTGCAGTAAGGACGACTATGGCTTATACTCAATGACACGTTTGGAAAACCGATGCTACAGCAGCATCTCTCTGTAGTGCTGAGCCAGCTGGAGGACCATTTATAAGTGGTGGCTGTTGCATACTGTAGATTATTACTGTTATTATGCAGAGCATTAAAGGAGGTCATGTTGTGGAATATCACAGCTCTCAACAGCTGTGTCCTCCGATGCTCTGTTTGCATCAGAAGCAGTTAGGAGAGACGATCTTTGAGTGGAAAGGAATCTCAGTGGGAGAAGTAGCAGATAGGCTGGATTTAATGGTCTAATATAGTAATGTCTTTTTTTATATGTTTGCTTCTGACAAGAGAAAGCAGTTACAGCCACAGGGTTCACTTTTTCTGACTGGTGTTGTCTTCCTCTCACACACAGCCTTCCTTTATTTCAGTTTCTTAATAGGGTCTTTAGCTTACAACATAAAGCGCCTTGAAACTTCTGGTTTTGTGATTTGGCGCTATATAAATAAAACTGATTTGAATTGAATGAAACATTATAAATAAAGTACTGCTATTTAATTTACCATAGCCATGTTATTTTTAATATTACAAAAACATTTGAGAGGTCCTAGCAGACATCTAGTCGCCTCATGAAGCCCCGTATTGTCGCAAATCAGCACTTTCAGCCACAAAATGATACCATAATGCAGACAACAAATGCTCATTGTAATGGAATACCAATCTAAAGTGATTGTGAAATCTCGGAAAGTAGCATTTTATACTATAATGGCAGTAATTTCAACTTAGTTGCTGCCTGAAAGGGGAAAAATGTATCCATCATTCTAAAAAAAGTACTGCTTTTTAATCCAAAGGAAAATATACTGTTAATTGCTTTTTAACTAAATCAGTTTTTCACTTTGGAGCTGTTTAAAAATTCCTTTCTATAATCATATTCTAATTCATTTTCACTCACCATAAAATACAGGTTAAACTAGCTCAACCCTCGCCTTGTTCATTTTGATCACGCTCACCTTGTGGGATTTCATTATCACAGATGACCTTTCTTTCCAGTGCAAGTCTTATCCTGTAATCTATGATATGATTCCTTTTCTTACACACATATGTGAGTTGGCTCATTTCAGAGCCTGAGATGGGGGACACACACTAATCTTGTCTATGGAGTATAAACCTGATCCCCTTCTATATGTCTATGCCAAGAGAATTTGCAAAACATGAATCAGCCTTGTTAGTGGATGACAAGCCAGCTGTCAATATGAAGAATGGACGGCAGGGAAAAGAGCCAGTTCAGCAGTGTTAGAGATAAATGACAACGAGACAGAGTTTGATGAGCTGGTTGTCTTCCCCTTGCCACGTTCATCAGTGGTGTGGGGAGAATCTGGTGTCACAGCATTAGTTTCACTGCAACACCCTGAATGAGTTGTCAGGGTCAATCAGCCTTGCAAATGGGAAAGGAAGGACACAAGACGAGATGACTGGAAGAGCTAACCAGCTGGAAATGATGGAGGGGGGTGATGTGCAGTATATTGGGTTTAGAGGGAGCCACGTGACGAACACAGGAAGTGCAATAAGCAGGCTCAGAGCGACTGTGTTTTTCATCGGCTTTGAAATTGCAGTTGATTTTCCACTTCAGCAGAGATTTTCAATCAGCATAATTGACTGGGATTTGTGTTGATTCCGTCACAATGCCTCTGACTCCCACATCACATTAAGTTAAAGGATGAAAGGTACATTAAGTCAGTCTGTTTGAGCTCTACATTTTCCCTGGGTGTCATGGTTTGCACCACTGAGAAGGTAACTGTAATGGTTTTCATCCTTTTCCAACTGCATTAACCAGGCTAAGACCTCTCTTTTCCCCCACCCCCTCTCCACCCCCTTCATCTCTCAGTAGACAAAACAAGAAGGTCCAAAGCAGCATCACATCAATAGTCCCTGTAGGCATCCCTTCCTGGATGTGCTTTGTGGTACTGGTATTCCTTTAGAAAGAGTGCGTTTGTGTCCATTTCACCATTAAAACCAGGAATCTGTGGCAACCTAAGCAGAAGGAAGCCACATAGGGGTGGGTGGAATGGCTATATTGATGTTGTAAGAAGGGCAGTGAAGACATTTGGCTAAAGGAAAGGGGAATTGACAAGATGCCTGCAAGACAACTGGCCTTTTTAGAGCAAAGTGCAGCCACCACAAGAGGAGGCTGACATTCAAAAGCACAAAGCTGTTAGTTCCATTTTTGGGCTCTCTGTAGGACACTGCAATTAGGTTAAATATGAAGGGAGATATCAACTGTGTATCTTCAGAGCACTGTTATTTAAGTATGATTAATAAATAAGCCAGGACATATTTAATATTTTATAGTAAAAATTGACTAGTTGACTTGGGAATGGACTAGCATTTATATAGCACTTTTCTGTTCTTCTTGACCACTCAAAGGACTTTACATTACAAGCGTGTCTTTAGACTGCAGGAGGAAGCCAGAGTACCTGGAGGAAACCCACACAAACACAGGGAGGACTTGCAGACTCCACACGGAAAGGCTTCAGCCAGGGTTCAAACCAGGAACCTTATTGCTATGAGGCCACAGTGCTAACCACTGCAACACCTTGCTGCTCATGCTATGGATATATTAATCATTGTTTACTAACAAAATAGGCCAAAAATCATGTTTGATTATTCATGCAAAAAAAAAAAAAAAAACACACAGGTTTGAATCAATCCAATATAGCATTGTGTCCAAAGGAGGCAAACCCAATACAAGAGATGTAATTAATTGTATAGGTACATTTACTTCAACATACAGTAAACATCTTAAAAATCTACATACCTACACATAACAAAATAAACAAAGCACTTAGGGCTGAGATGTCCCGAATGAGCTCTGCTATGAAAAACATCAACAAATTTGTTTTCCTCAACATGAAATAGGAAATAATCATACCATCAGCCAGTCCATAATGTTTTTTGTTTTTTTTATTACTTGTTCAGTCAAAGCGGTCTGTTAAGGTTCCACAGTTCCAAAAAAGAAATCAGGTAAATGATTTGACTTTTTTCATTTAAATATCCAGCTGATATCCATCCACTTGTATTCCCGAATTACAGGACAGGCTAAATAATTCAATGCTAGTGATGTTACCATAAACAGTAAACAGTAGAAGTAATAGTAAAAGATGGACATAAGTTTCACTTGAAGCCAGAGTGCCTTAAACCTGGATTCGTTTTAAAGGCCACCAGCAGGGGGCAGCAGGTCTTTTTCCCTATTGATGTCTATGGGAAAAAAGACCTCTGTAAACTCTTTCCTGATGAGTTTGTGGGTGCATTTTGAGTCATACTCAATAAAACATTAAGTCAATTTTGTAAATTTTACTTAGTCTAGGAGTGAGAAAGGAGGGTTATCCAAGATATGCTCATTGGCTAACAACTTGTGGTTCACAAGAGATTATCCAATGAGCATCCAGTTTCACAATCAGATCCACCCCTTGCTCGTCATATCCGGTTCCAAAACACGAAGATGGCAAGGAAAACACACGTATCAGAAGCTGGTGGGTGACGTCACTGTCCATCTGTTATACTGTCTATAGGTTAACTTGTTAACTTTCTGGTAGAAACAAAGTTTTCATTTTGCGCATCTCAGGCCAGTATTAATATTTGAATATCAATTTTCACAACTGAACATATATATATATGTGTGTGTGTATATGTATATTTGTTAATATAATAAAATTTAGACTCTTCATTGGTAGCACTAATATGAAGGGGGTCAGTCATAGTAATCGGTCCACAGAGAATAATGTTTCAACATCCTTTGAGCAACTTATTGTTGTTTTCAGCAACAGCAACAATAAGCAACAGTTTACCTGTGGTCCCTTCAACACTAAAAAAGTGAATGACTAGCTGGTTAGCAAAGTGAAGCATTTAACTAATACAGACCCATAAATTTTCCTTAGACCTAAAAGAAAAGTCGATATTAGACTTATATTGGCCTCAAAAATTTGCATCCAAAAGTTGCTCCACATTTTCTGGATGTGATCTGTATTTTAAACCAATTCTTGGTGTCCATGTCTGCATATCTGCGAGCACTGGTCCATGGGAAGTTAATTTTGACATTGTTCCAGTACAATGTTTTGTAATTACCCTCTGAGGATTTTAACTGAAACTTTCACCACACCACCAGGGGATATGATTTTACTAGAGGGTGTGGTGTTTTCAGATGTGTGCTGACATTTACCTCATTTCCTTAAGAGGCTTTGCCTTTTGTCATGCTGCCATTATAAATAGGAATATGCACTTAATGACTTGTCTGGTTAAATGACTTACTGCACCATCTTGTGGAAAGTACAGCACAGCCCTACTTCATCTTCAGCTGATATCTCTTGAACACAATACACAGATCCCAAAAAGGTGAATCTGTTCATCTGGACGTAGAGTTTTTTAGTGGGAGAAACATTTCGTCACCTCTGGTGACTTCTTCAGTCTCAGCTGACTGCAGGTTTCCCCAACCTTATAAACAGTACATTTGTGTATTTGTATTTGTACATTTCTCCCACTAAAAAACGCTACGTCCAGATGAACAGATTCAGCTTTTTGGGATTCTTTTACCTGGATTATTGAGCATGCATCAAGAGACAATACACAGATGTTTTGAACATAAATTCAGAGAAGTTGTTTCTTTACATTTTTCATAGTTTTAGTTCATTTTGGAAGGTAGGATAAACTATTTTTACACTCAGGTATTTACAATAAGTTCTTTCAAAACTATATCTGTAGAATAGCAGCCTGTTTTTTTAATCTATTGATGATGATTAGGGGATCCAGAAAGTGAGATGTTGGCCACCCTTGTGTTCACCTTGACTATTAATTAGTTTTTAATGCATCAGTGATGTACACTCTGTGAGAGAACCTGAGAATTTTTTATTTTCTGAGTATCATTATTTTACGGATGACTGCCGTGCTGCCTTCTCAGCATATGCCAAATATTGCATACGCATTGCAGCTTTGTCTGTAACACTCTTGTCATGTTTGAATAGAGCCATTAATAAACATTTACATTTCAGAGATGATGTTTGAAGGACCAAAATGCTTTACTTTAACAGATAGATAAAACCCATTTTGTTACAGACTTCTTGTCTAAAAGGTGCTAAGAGAGAGAGAGACTGTCACAGACTGAATAAATAGCTGTAATTAGCACTTGGTGTAGTGTTTTTCTAACAAAAGGATAAATGAGGGAGAAAGGAAGCCACTCTGTAGTAGGACAGAGGCAAGAAAAACCTTTTGTGGCATTTATAAGCCTCAAAAAGTGCAAAGGTGGAAGAAGTCCTCAGGAAAAGGTGTCATTTGGGAGTGGAGTGTGTGTGTGTGTGTGTGTGTGTGTGTGTGTGTGTGTGTGTGTGTGTGTGTGTGTGTGTGTGTGTGTGTGTGTGTGTGTGTGAGATTACCAATGAACGA
>VUQS01024235.1:0-21176 GCA_015108495.1 Heterochromis multidens | reverse complement strand
TGCAGTGTGTTTTTGGAATTTTTTTTTTTTTTTTTTTTTATGTAGCAAGTATCTTAAACTCATGACTCAAAAACTCATGCTAATAAAGTTAAGTGGTTAGGAGAACCACTGAACTTTATTAGCATATTTGGGTCAACGCAAGCTCTACCAGAGTGGTTTCCTCATCTTACTGAAAGGCCCATGCACGCACAGAGTTCTTGTTAGGTTCCTCTTAATGTGAAGAAATCATCTGCTTCATATCTCAGAAAAAAGGGGTTCACATTTGTCTTCCTTATCTACAGACAGATGCTTTCACTGCCTTTATTAAAAGAGGTCCACCTAAAAAAAATGAATTTGATTGCATTAGTCATAACTGCTTATGATGGAGGATTTTGCCAGAGGGTTGCTGACACTCATATGCATCCCATACATACTACCATTAACCATAGATGGTTAATTTACTGCCCAACAGTCCCCTTGCTCTTATTTTGAAAGTTTACTCACTGCTAACCACTTCCCATCTCGTGTTTCAGGTCAGCCTCTCTGAAAAGTTTATATTGCCAAAGGTCATTTTTATTTTTCTGGTTTTCCCGCTTAAGGTACTATAAAGTATTGTGCAAAAGTTTTGAGTCACCCTCATTTTTTTATGTTTTGGTAGGAGAAAGGGATATGGGCAATTTATTGAAACATGTGCAAACCTACGTGGAAGCTGTTGCCAATCAGATGATTTCCAGATAGTGTTTATAATTCCATCAATTTTGACAAGATCTCCAACACCACTGGCTGAAATGCAGCCCCAAACTATGACAGAGCCTCCACCATGTTTTACAGATGGCTGTACCTCTCTCCTGATCTCCTCCATACACACTGATGATGATTTGAGCCAAAAATTTCAAATTTGGATCCATCGCTCCATCAGACCTTTTTCCACTGATGTTCAGTCCAGTTCTTGTGTAATTTGGCATACCACAACCTTTTCTCCCTGTTTCCCTTCCTTAAGAATGGCTTCTTGACAGCCACCCTTCCACTGAGACCATTTCTGATGAGGCTTCAGTGAACAGCAGATGGATCGACTGAAGGTCCAGATGTATGTCCTGTTTCTTAAGGACATGACTCTCAGATACTGTTCATCTGCTGTAGATAGTTTTACTTCTTCTTTTGTTCTCCACTTGTCCAGTTTCCTCAAAGTTTTTAAGTGCACACTGCACATCATGCTGAGATATGCCAAGTTTTCAGCTAATAGCTGTTTGGGAATCACCTTGTTGGTGCAAAAATACTATTTTATGTCAAACTGTGTTATCTTTGACATTTTTCATAGATTCAACTAAAGAAACGGGAACAAATGATGTGTTTTTGTGACAGGCTGCTGGTAACAAAGTGTCTAAAGATACAATTTATTTAAAATTGGTTCTTTGCTAAGTCGTCTGTGACACACAACACTGTGTTTTTCATGCTTGAATGATTCATAGGTCAGAGTTAAGTGGCTTAACAACAACAACAAAAAAAAAACGTCCCTTTGAAAATGGTCAGGTACAAGGACTGGACTGAAAATGAGTGAAAAAGCAGCCAATGTCCAAAGAAACACTTTGAAAGATCTTCAGAAAGCCTGGAGAACTATTGCTCAAGAGCACTTTAAAAATGAAAAGAAAGTCTGGCTCCTTGGAAGCAAAATATAAAGAAATGAGGGGTGGCTCAAGACTTTTGCACAGTACTGTATGTTGATATTGTTATTTTTCGTGGTTGTATCTATAGCATGCTTCTTGATTGACTACTTGTTGACCTACTACAGTGTATTTTTCCTAACTGATGGTACTATCTATTCTTCTTACTATGGCTTGAGGTTATCTGTCCTAGAGCTGTTTTCTCATGTGGATTTTATCTTCTTTGTCTACACCATCCTTGGGGCTAAAGAACTGTGGGTGTACTCACCGTTACCCCTAGAGGCTAGAAAGAAAAGGATGTATGCACTCATTTTTGCATCTTTTGGAGAGTACAGCTATGCAGTAACTGCTCACTTTGTTTCTTTGTCTTTACACCCTGAAAAAAATCGCGAGCCAAAACATGCTCACTAAATAAAGGCCTTTTATTACTCATTCAAAACTAACTTGAGTGCCTGGATCGGGATTTTTATACCAATTTTCGTTCATAGTATTTCCATCTTCTCTCCATTCCATGAGCACTGGAGGTTTGAGGGCCATTACAAGCACTTCTGTTATTTATTTCTCTTAAAGTACATTTATTTTTTAATAATTCATTTTTTAAAAAGTCCAGTTGTCCCTCTTTTCATGTTCATACGCCCATCTGCATGCACAAAAGCACCTGCAGCCCCATTACTACCACAAATACAATCTAATTCTGAGGGAAACACTGGTGATACATCGTCATTAGAAATTTCCAGTTCTACACCTTTTCTAGTTAAAATGGTGCATATGATTTCACGCACACTAATAGCATTAATGGAGACTGCAAACAGGCTGCAGCCACTCCACCACTGGTAGAAAAATCTGTCATTTACAGTAATAAACACTGCATTGTTTATCTGCAAGACTAGGTCTGAAGAAGGGGTATCAAACATAGGGCCCGAGGGCCAGAACTGGCTCCCCAAAGGGTCCAGTCCGGCCCACACACTTGTGAAAATTGCAGAGAAGTCATTAATGATTCCAGCTTGTTCAATCAAAATGCACTGCTGCGACGATGACTGCGTTACTACACATCACATGAACCATAAAGAATTAATAGAAGCATTACACACAATTGCTGTTTAGTTCTGCTTTAACACAACTTAGCCACATATTCTTCTTAGGATACTGGTCCAGCTGAAGGTTAATCCTTTTTTTTAATAAGTGGAATTGCTCCTTTTCATAAAGAAGTTTAATGTGATTCTTTCTGACATAACGGTAAGTAAAACAGGGAGGCATTAGCTCACCTTTTTTGTTTACTCTGCTTGCTCCCGACTTAATTAATATACTGCACTGTGAAATTTTCACATGAGACTGTTGCTGTTAGTCTACTCACAGGTAACTGTGACATTTCCAGCCATAAAGCAGGAGTGGCAGGCTTGTGACATTAATGTACAAAAAACCGAAGTCACGTGTTTGTGATAATGAACTCTGGTAGGAGGTACAGGGTCCCTTTGTGTAAGCACAGCTGCTATAAGCATTAATTTGTCCTGCTGTTTGTAAAACCGATGAATGAAAAGCTCATTTTTTATGTTTTTATTTTTGTTATTTTAATTATGTATCTATGGTTATGTATTCTAAAGTCTGTATATATTAAAACTGTGCCCATTTAGGGTTTCTGTCTATTTTGTGCTGCAGCAGCTGTCTGATCCAGGATGATTTTCTCCGATGGGAGAAATCAAGTAGCTTCATCTCTTATCTTATCAAAATACTCCACATGTGGTGGTTTCGCGCCTCTGTAGATCCATGCAATGACAGCTGAGTGACTGAATGACATATCGCTGAAAGTGCATTTGTTTCTGTGAGACATTTCAGGCTGTTATCATCTCTGTTTTTTATAAAAGGATGGCTCATTAAGTCTTCCCAGTGACTCGTACTTCTTTACACCAGAAAACGGGGAATAATTTAGAGGCATTTTAGTAGCTCTATAGTGAAAACATTAGTGAGTTATTCCCAGTCTTATTGGTTTCTTCTCCTACTAACTACCTAATTACATTCACATGCCAGCCCAGGTGTAAACTATGTTATGAGGGAGGTTGAGAGAGACAGTCGAGAGGCTCTAAATGCAGCACGTCTCACAAGAGCATCAAATTTTGGAAGAGTTTTAAACATGCAAACGTAAAAGAAAAGCCTAAAAAGTTAAACGGAAAGGATAAAAATCAAAGTAATCATCTCATATTGTGACTGATGCCGAATCAACAACGTCCCACCGAGGCCCATTAATCTGCACTGTGACCTTTGTTGGGAGCCGCAGTCGTCATAAATTTGTAAAGAAGCTGGGATTAAAAGAAATATTAAAGGAAAAATGTGCCCAAAGGTGACGTGTGACTCACATCTGACATGAAATGTTGAGCAGCTTTCTCTTTTTTTTTTTTTGCAGGTGCGGAGGTTAACTTCCAAATTAAGTACAGGTGCTGAATGCAGATTAGCATGGACGAATTTTAATTCAGCACCCACACATGCTCTTCATAGCTTTCCTATTCTTATGTCAGATTATTGTCAGACATTAAAAAAAAAAAAAAAATTGTCGTTAAACGACTCGGGGAAACAAAAAAAGGGTGCACAACGTGAATCTGTGACTAGCTGCGTGACAGTGAAGAACAATCTTCAGATGCTGGTTCTCTCTGCCAGCCTCCATTCGTCAGAAACAAGGGGAGAGAAAAGAAGGGGGAATGGCTGTGCTATCGCTGATTGGGTTTGATTTTGGAGGAACACAATTACCAGCAGATCGAAGCTTCCCGGTGCAGGTCTTTGTACCACCTGCGGGCGCAGCTAAAATGATGGCTCCACACATAACTCAGGCTCCAGGCGGACGTCTCAGTGAGAGCTTCCTTCTTGAAAACATGAGGGCCCAAATCAGCAATTGGTTCTGCATCACATGCCAGTAATAGGATGTCTAAACTCAAATTCAGTGGACCTGCTTGCTACAAAAGCTGAGTGAAAGGGTCTTTTATTATGGCTCAAGCAAGAAACATTTTCTCGTTTTCCCCTGCTGTTATGTATTTTTCTTCCTTTACCTTAATATTCTTACTCATATGGAGGGTACATGTCTATGTTTTAATGTTGTAATCCTTAAGATTTCGCATTAAATCAAATTAATTGCATGCACACTGCTATATTTAGTAGCTTTTAATGACCTAACTGGTAATAGCCACTCTCTGTATATAAAAGATGGATATAGCAACAGCTGCCATCCTGGTTTGCTGGAGCCAGATTTAGCCATATTTGGTTGAGAGGGCAGAGTGTTAAGTTATCTGCTAATTGTAACTAACTGTTTAGCAAGGTACATCCAAGGGCTTTATGGGTGCATCACACAGGCACAGATACCTGGTAGTAAGGCCATAATATTTGTCAGAAAACTGAGATGAGGCTTGAGGTGAGAAGGAAGAGGATGACATTTTATCCAGATGCTGGTCGCATTTCATTGGTGTTTTTGCTTCTTTGGTGAAGGGGATCCCTTCTCAGATGATAAAACATAGGTATGAACCTCCATACCTCTGTTTGAAGGTGCAATTAATATGTAGATGGGGCTTTAATCCAGCATAACTTTAAATACCATTTAAATGGATGAGTTACATAAACATTCCAGTTTACAGTTATGAAAAGTAAGTTTAAAAATAAGGACCAAAATTATTTTTTGTAGCAGGCTGTAAACATGTTTATTTCTCCTGTAAAGTTGTGCATTTTTAACATGGGAGTCTATGGGGATTGACTCGCTTTTAGAGGCAGCCTCAAGTGGCCACTAGAGGAACTGCAGCTTTTGTCTCTTGTGACTTGGCTTCTTTTGACTGGCCCAAAATGATCCGCCAACAGAACACATCGTGGCTTTTATTGTGAAGCAGCCACAAGAAAAAACACAAATTATTAAGTTGGTTCATGAAAATAATAAATCGTGTGCAATAAGATGACAGTTATTATTATCTGCACTGTAAGCCAATTAACAAGCCTTCCTGGCACCACGAGTCAGAAGTGAGAGCTCAAGGACTTTGACATAGATGTTATTTGTTCATCCTCAAAAGAAAGCAATGAGCCCACTGATGGCATTTAATTTGGGTTTCGCTGAAAGGATGTGAATGAGGACAAAATTAATAAGAACTGGGGCTGGAGCTTAATAGAAGCAGATCTGCATTCAGGACATGGAGGCATTATGAAGTGAGATTTGTGTTAATACTAACAAAACATTTTTTTTTTTCATTTTATCTGCAGTAAAATCAGAGCAACTGTGGACAGATATCAAGTTGGGTGTTGAATGGTTATTAGAAACTATTCATGGCCAGTTTCAATGACATGAGAGTGCATTCAGTATCTGCGCTGAAAGGAGGCAACAAATCACAAGTTTGGTCAGTGTCAGGTTTGAGAAAAGTTTGGAGGGAGACGTAATTGGAAAACTCATTTTCTACTGTTGCTGACAGAATTTCAGCAACTTTGCATCCGTGATATTGTGTGATCGTAGATTCTGGGTTACTTTTCAATGATGACAACAGTGGGGGAAAAACAAAACATGCTAATATAACTTATTTATTGTCTCAGGCTATGTGTTGTTTTTGCTGTCACCACTGTGCGAATAATTTGATTGTGGGTCAGTGTGGTGGAAGCGCGATGGCGGCTTCTCGCTTTCTATTTCGAGGTCTCTTCCATCTGACTCCAGAGATGCTATCAGCCTGACACTGGCAGAGGGGGAAGCGCATATTCCTGCTGCTGATATTTATTTGTACACTGATGCAGTTTTGGTTATCTAGCGGCCTTATTTCAAACTGCATGTCAACTGAAATGTTCCCCTAACCCTCGCCATGTAATTACTGCTCAAGGTAACAAGCTGTTCCACACTTGAGGAGATGCTGCATGTCTGCTGATTTGCTCTACGTGGGTTTTTTTTGGACCTGGGCCACATAAAAATCCGCCTAATATCACCGATGCCACACCTTGGCACAAGTTCTGATGCTGTTTTCCTGCAGCAACATCTCAGACAAAGAGCGGAAATAAAAGGGGGAGGGAAGTAATGTGTAAGCAGGAAAAGCAATAAAGAGCACAAAAGTTAGTTCAAGGAGGACAAAAACAAGACGGAAGGAGACAAAGGAAACCTGTTTAGAGCGAAAGTGGGCGAAGTCAACTGGGAAGAAAGACAAAGAGAGTTGTATGGGAGACAGAAATAGAGAGAGGCAAAACTGAAGGGAAGACAGGCGAAGACACGTGGGAGAAAGAGAGACTGGGAGGAAGGAGAGGATAGAAAGGAGAAGGGGGCGGGGGCCGCCGTTAGCAGGGCTGTCAGGTGCTGTCAGGATGATGAATGGGAGGCCAGCACGGGCTGTGAGGGCCCTGATGGGAGCCGCTGAGCTTTACATCACTCTCCTGAGTGTTTGTGAAAGGTTATTAAAGGCGCTTAAATCACGGGGCTCTGACACAGGCGCGCTACCAGCCACCAAACTTCCCCAAACTAAAGCCAGTGACAGTCAACAGCTCCCGAGCCACAACAAAAGGAGAGCGGCCGCACAGGTGTGGACGTGCACAGCCAGGGGTGAGGAGGTGATGACACTCAGATAGATTGTCTTTTTCAGAGGAATAATGCAGGGTAAATGGGTTCAGAGGCAGTCATCCATCATTACGGCTGGTTTCACAGTTGAGGAATAAGGTTATTGTCAGAATTAATACTAACTTTGGCTCAGCAGGAAAAGCCCAAAGCTTATTTTAACACAGAAATTTAAATGTGTACTCATTCAATAGAATTAGCTGCTAGTAAAATCACAGCAAACGTGCCCAGTGCAGTAAGGATGCTTCTGTGAGTGGGTTCCTGTTGGCGTAAGTAAATGTATCGTGCAGCAGTTAGTAAGGTCGAGTCAAACTTTACAGGTTAAATTTTACAGTTAGTAATTTTTATTGTAATACAAATGATCTGCAATGTATTTCTCTTGTGTTAGGGTGGGTTTATCTCACATTTTTATTGGCGTTTTGTCTAAAAACCGTAAAAACAAACTAGAACATATGTACTCAAGAAAAAGTTTAGATGTACTCAAGTGTACTGTTGTTGCACTTAAAACACCTTTCATGTTTAATTGAAGCAAATCAGACTTATTCTTATATATAAGGAATGGAAACAGCCATCTTGATGTGTCTCCCTTTGTTTAAAAAGTCATGTTTTAAATGGACTGGTACTTCCACTCACCAGCGACTTCATTAGGTACATGTGTTCAACTGCTCGTTAATGCAAATACATAGTCAGTATCAGCCAATCACAGGGCATGGATGCATGTATGGATCCATCCTGGTTCAGGCTGGTGGTGGTAGTGTAATGGTGTGGGGGATATTTTCTTGGTACACTTTGGGCCCCTTAGTACCAACTGAGCTTGACCATGTCCATCCCTTTATGACCACACTGTACCATCTTCTGATGGCTGCTTCCAGCAGGATAACACACCATGTCACAAAGATCAGATCATCTCAAACTGGTTTCTTGACCATGACAATGAGTTCTCTGTACTCAAATGGCCGTGACAGTCACCAGATCTCAGTCCAATAGAGCACCTTTGGGATGCTATCATATCAATATGGACCAAAATCTCTGAGGAATGTTTCCAGCACCTTGTTGACTCTGTGCTGCAAAGAATAAAGGCAGCAAACCAGGTACTAGAAACTCTAACTGAGCAGTTGCACAGCACTTTTCATTCTATGCCTTTAAGTAGTTTGTCTAACGTTCACACACACTCACACAGATGCACTGGGAGCTTGGTATCTTGCTCAAGGACACTTTAACATTTGGGGTTAGGTGGGATTGAACCACCAACCTTCAGATTAGCAGACAACCAGCTCTGCCTCCTGAGCCATGGCTGTTTTAGCGCTGCAGCTTCTGCAATCTTGTGTTTTTAGAGTCAGAAGTTACCATATTTGGACAAGAGGGCAGCATGCTAAGTTGACATCTAAGGTAAAGTTAGTAGGAATAGATATAATTTGTCATATTATTTGGTTAGCCTAGCAGACAGGTGTGGCATCCACCTTACAGTGAAAGCAGCCGTGCCTTTAAATTTTGGGTAAATTGGCTAAAGACATCAAAACAGATTTTAGCAGCTGGGTGTAAACTGCTGTAAAACTGGGCATTAACATGGAAGTCTATGGGGAATGAGTCATTTTTAGAGCCAGCCTCAAGTGGCCACTAGAGGAACTACAGTTTTTGAAACTTCCTTGTTGGCTCCATTATTCACACGTGGAGGTTGCTGCTTGTTTTGAACCAGCTTTTTGCCGTACACTGTGTATATGTGTGTGTACTACTACTACCATAATACCTGTAGCATAAAAAAAACAGTGCATGTCACACCTTTTAAATGTGAAACATCTTCAAACTAGAGTTAGAAACCTGCCCTGTGGTCTAAAAGTAAATCCATTCCTTATTCTTTTAAGCTGTGCTGTGCATGACAGTGTCAGCTATATTATTGAGTGAGTTGTTCCTTTAATTTCTTGGATCAGTACATAAACCTCTTTGGTATATTTCCAAATCCTACGGCACACAAAGCCAGTTCTCCCAAGCTGTGGTAGCTAACCCTTTGCATTCACAAGTTTACTAGTGTATTACTACATTATGTATTGATAAACCAGATTTAGGGTTATCTCAGCTTTTGTCCTAAAATATGCGCTAAAATATAGGTCAGTAAATAAGTTAGAGTTAGGCATGTCCACAGTATAATATAACCTGGGAGTGTGTTTATCTCACAGCTGTGAAAATGTATTAAACTCCATAACTGCACATAGTTGAGCTGCTTTATGTATGCTTTTAGTTTTCAGGCATTTCATTATGACAGGGCGTGCTTCTCGGGTGTTTCAGGGGTTGAACTTCTGACCTCACATTATTGTAGCAGTCCCCGTAAGCGTTAAAAGCCACCCCTCTACTCGGAAATGTAGCCTTCCGCATCCAATTACATGACAGGCAGGTTTGAGGATGAGACAAACACAGCTTTGCTTGTCCTATTTGAGTCCGTTGTGTGTCGGCTAATGGAGCTGTGCTTGCAGCTTGGCTGCACAGCGCCGCTTCAAAAACTTCCCGTTCGATGCTTTGCCTCTCCGGCAGGACTTGAATCAGAAATCTCTCTCTTTCTCCGCTTATAGTTTAAGTGCAATCGCTGAACTTTGCTTTGTTAAACGGAGACTCAACCTCTGTACAATAATCTAATTCTTGATCGAAATGCTCTTTTTGCTTGACTTGGCAGAGTCAGCAACCTGACCTTGGAGCTTAGGGGGATTCAGTTTTGCTCGAGTGTTGCTCTCAGGACACTCGGGCGGTGTGTTTACTTGCTGAATCACCCTCGACTTACCACTCACTACATCACCTACTACATCCAGCCCAATTTGTCATAATAAAATGCAGCATGGTTCAGAAGGAGGCTCCCTGTGCACAACAAAATTAGAGTTTTTAATGATGGAAATGAGAGCTGAATCAGAAGAAACGCTTTATTTATTCTAATTTGTGGGCGTAAATGATTACAAACAGATTCGATCTGATCTTATTTTAAATTCCAAGATGACTTCAGAGGTCAAGAACCAGCCCACACCATAAATTGAGATTTTTCTCCCCCATGAATAATAGACAGTTGTCTTTTTTAAAAAGTCGTGTTGAGTCAGGCCTTTTTTTTTTTTCAAAATATGGATTTTTATGTCAGGGCTGCTGCCGGGGCAGAAGCACTGTAAGAGAGTTTGTCCCACAGAGCCGGCGCATTGCAGGCTGGAGGCCATTTCATGGTCTCTGATTCTCATTTGTCATTCAGCAGCGTTAAATACTTGTAGGCAAATACCCGCTGACACAAGAGGGTGAGGCGATCGAAAGCAATTAGGCGGATTTTTTCTGTGAAAATCTGCAAACGATTCCAAACGGCAGAAGAGAAAACCTCGGGAGTGCAAACAACTCCAGCGGTACAAAAGAAAAAAAAAAAAACCTTGGAGTTTTAGTGACTTTGAAAGACCTCCTGTGCCTCGGGAGTCTGACCATCTGAGGAGTCTCCTTGCCAAAGTCTGCGACATACGGGAATCCTAACAGTTCAATTTATTCTTCCTCCCGCCTCTGCTGCAAGGAAAGCAAAATTATGCATCCTCCATTCTGGGAAGACTTTCATTGAGGTCAGGCGCCGTTTTTCTGACTCAATACACATCCTCTTCACACTGTATAAAGAGGAATACATCTGGGAGCTGCATGGCTTTTAACACTTAAAAGTGCCTCTTTTTGGGCTGCATTAAGAGCCAATTGATTTATCCAAGAACAACAAACACAGGGTGCACTGCATTTTCTCTTTCTATTCTGAGGCTTACCAATCAATAATAACTATTAATATACAGAACATTTACCCCCAAATTTAAGCACTTAGAAAGTGACCTCCCTGATGGCTTCCTGGAGAGAAAGGTGTAACACCAATAAAATGCTTGATGGGAATCGACAGCATGCCTGTAAAGCAGCCGTTAATGAGCAAAACTGATTAGCTGGGAACAATGAGGCGTTTTAATACTCACACTGAGCCTGTCTCCTGCTTTTCCATCAAGGGACGACTCCTTGTGCAGCAGGTTGTACTGCGAAATCTTCCTGCTGTCCTTCTCCAGGTGCGAGAACATGTCGTGTTGGTAGTAGTCCATGATTGACAAGGATCTTTCCACACTTCTCTTCAGGGTGTCCTCATTCTGCTCGACTGCAAACGGAGGAAACAGATTTACAAAAAAGGCAACTTCTACAAATGATAACGACTGAGGGAGCTTCATAAAACATTCAGTGACTACAATTTTCAAACCCACCTGAGTCATTCTTCTTAGCTCTGTTGATCAGGGTCTTTTGCGGCGAGCCCAGAGTGCTTCCTGTCCCCTCGGGTTCAGTCTCGGTGTCGCTGCTGCTGCCTGAGTACGTGCACACTCGCAAGGCTCTTTCCTATTCACAGACAGCAAAAAGTCATTTTAAAACACCTTCATTTTAAAGCACCTTCAAAGCCATATGAGCGCTATTATGCAGTCTGGTTTGCACAGAGAACGTAGAACAAAAATGCCAGAAAAAAACTTTAAATATAGCCCTCATGACTAAGTTAACTCTTGCAAAGCAAAGCTATATTTAAGCCTCTGTTCTTTTAAAATATCTGGATACCTACAGTTTTAAGAAAGCTTACTTTTAAAAGTTATTTGCAACATTACTGCCATTAAAAAGGATTCGGTAAGGTTACGGAGTTAGGCCCCAGTCACACAGGCCTAGAGACCGGATAGCAACCGCCTGGGAGCCACCGGTCGCTAGGAAAAACAGTGTATCCTCAGACCAGTGGTTGCTGTAGGCTGCTTGCTGTCTCTATGTGAAATTGGTCTCAAAGAGGTAAACCATGCTGCAGGAATAACCTCCTTGCGATTGCTTTGATCTTTAGTGGTTGCTGCTGTTGGAAGCTTGTCTGCAACCACTCGCCAACTACTTGCTAAGTGGTAGTGAAACTGTGAAAAGTGTGACACAAACCAGAAACAGAAACTGTTCTCCTTCAAAGTTAAAGCCTTTTGAATAGCGGTGAGGCACAACTTTTACTTTGTGAACAGTCTCTGTATCAGGTTTGCATCAAAATTTTTCAAGTTTCACTACCACTCAGTGGTTAGTTATCGAGTGTTCGCAGACAAGTCAATGTCTTCCATGCAAACTCTCAGGCAATGGCGGCAATCTGCGGATGACCAAAGCAATTGCAAGGAGGTTTTTCCAGCAGCATGGCATACCTCTTTGCAACCTCAAGCAACCACTCGCCAATCGGTCTGAAAATACAGTTTTAACTCGCGACCAGAGGTTGCAAACCAGTCTCTAGGCCTGTGGGCTGTGACCTTACCTGCTGAGGAAAGTAAATGGTAGAGTACTTCTAGGTTATTAAAAAAATGAGCACTCTCTACTTATATCACTGCACCGTATGTATTTATATCCAGTGCAGTGGGTATTTGTATACTGTACATCATGCTGTAGATATTGTAGACCTTGTTTAGGTCTCCCTTGTAAAAGAGATTTGATCTCAATGGGACTTCCTGGTTAAATAAAGGTAATAATTAGTTTGTGCATGTTGGTTATATTGTCAAACTGGAGTGTGTCCTACTGGACTTCTACATCTCAGTGTATTCTCCTCCACCACATAATCAGCAACAAGCTAAGTAATCCCCCTTGGAGTGACAGTTTCAGCCGGCCTAAAAACTAGGCATTGATGCTGTGGTGCTGCAGCACTGGCATCAACACACACTGCATTTTGCTGGGATGCTATTATTGTCCCCTTTCACCCATATACTCAAAATAAAGTGAATACTCCCATGAAGAAAAGACTGTCTTTTTTGCCATCTCACTAGTTTAGCAGCTCTGGAAAATACAGTAAAATTCTGAACTGTAATGGACCGCTTATTTCAAAAGTAATTAACTGCAAAGCCGAGGCTTTTTGTTACTCTTTACAAACAAAAACAGATATTTCTAAGAAGCTCCTTTGCAACAGGTTACCCCCAATGCTTGGTAAGTACAGAGCCTCCCTGGTGACATTAGTGGGAAAAATGTTAGTGTGTGGCCACCACTTTATTACCTCATTACTCAAAAACAAGCAATGATCATTTTTAACTCCGTAGCTAATGAAAAAATTTCACCTCTGACACCGTGTAACGTTTGGGACAGTCTATGGGTACCTCTTGATATGATATGTCAACTTTGTCAACTAACTGTAATGTAAATGACTTACACCAGACATATCATGGTCCTTGGTTTTCATCTTCCTCTCTGTTTCTGTCTCTTTGTCCTCAGTGGAACTTGAGATGTTGCTGCGTGGGGCACAAAAACTCAACCTCTTTGTCCTGATTGCATCTAGAAGTCAAAGAAGATAAAAGAGAAATGAGTCAGGAGGTTTCCTTTCACATGACCAGCTCATCTAAAGGGTGAGGAAGAAACTAGCAGCGATGTGGCGACCACAGACCACTGAATTTCACAATAAGAGCTGAACTGACATATGACCAAGTGGGTTACCTATGCAAACAGAGCCTGGAATATCTACTGGTGACTAGAAATGTGCATGATTTTTGAGTGTTTGAATAGTTATTAAGTTATAAATGATCAAATACTTTATGGTTTTTGCTTCGCTTATACTGTACAGGTGCCTGATTTGGTGCTCCGAATACTTCGGAGCGACAATCAAATAGGATTTTTACTTAAAATTTGCAAATTGCTTCATATTTGGACGTATAGCACATAGACAGTGGGAGGAGAGGAGGGAAACACCATTGTAACTCTTGCGGCAATGTCTCCTTGAGCTGACAGACTGATGAAACACGGGATGAGTACATCTTGTACATCCATTCAGCCGAAACCCATCCAGCTGGCTACAAATCCATTCCCCTGCATATTTGAATGAAATATTAACAGTGTCCACCCTGTGACTGCTCCATCCACGACTCCTGGCAGCCAACAGAACAGCTTTCAGCTGTCATCCCCAAATGACGTGCCGCGGTCTTATTATCACTCTACCCAGTGCTGTCAGACGCTAGTTTAATTGTCTCGCATTCAGAAACCTCTCTTTCAGTTGCATTACAATAACGGGCTGCTTTTGGCCCGTGTTCTATCTCCATCTGAGAAATCTGCATCAAGATCATAAAAGTCCTTTTACCTTCTTCCTCTCGCCCATTACGAAACAAACAATGTGACAGACGTTCTTTCTTTTCAGGCATCCTTCACTTTTTTGATTCTGTATAATGATGAAGGAAAGGACAAAGAGGTAAAACCTGCGATAAAGATGCACAGCATACTGTTAGGCTCTCCTAATCAACTTGTTTCACAGGGAGGACTCAACAGGAGCCTCTTTCTGTTTGCAGTTACGACTCAAATTCCTGCCTCTGCAGTGCCACCGCAGCACCGAGGTGAAAGAGATGCCGCCTGATGTCTTGTAAGCATAAATCTGCGGGTGTGATCACTCATCCCCGCGTGTTATTGTAGCTTTAATTAGCCATCTGATTGCATCCTACTCTCCTCAGTTCTGCTGTGCATCACAGCCGACGCAGAGGCAGAAGGTGCTTTATGATCTATGGCTGCAGTGACATGCTTATCTAATTGCATTTGTTGGTTTTCCTCGGGGCATGGGAGTGTATGGCTTTCTACTATCTCAGCTCAGAGTATCAGATGTCAGTGTTGATGCATTAGTCTCTGAATTAGCTGAACAAACAAGGTTCTTCTTTTAATCAGAGTTTAATAAACCAAACGGCTTCCTCTTGTCTGCTCCTCTGGAGCCCTTGAGCAGTCAGGAGGAAAATGCGTTAACATAAAGTACAGTGACATTCAATACTTCACTTAACTTCCTGAAAGGTAAATAAGCTGTCTGAGGCTCTCAAGGCTGGGTTTTCTTCCATCAAACATGATAATCGTAACTTTTACAGGCATGAATTTAAATTGATTTCCACTGTGACCTCAATGGGAATGAATAGGAAAGCAAAAGCATTGTTCTTTCTTTTGTGGTGCCACATCCAGGCAGCTCTGATGCTCTTCAAGTTAATTTAGAGAAAAAAAACTTGCTGTACAAAGCTAACAGTAAGTACTGATGTGACATATTAGATTCATAAAGCCAGGCATCTATTATCTGTAAGTTATGAGGCCTGGCACCTTTGCTCTGATTTATGTAGCACTGCGGGTTGTAAATGTAATGCTTATACAAGTGAATGCACAGGCTACTACAGGTAGAAATACTGCAGAAAATCATCAAGTGTCACTTTAAACCTTGAAGGAAAATATTCAAAGGTGAAACTGCTGTCATTGTAGCGGATTTGTTAATTTGGTCTGAAAGACAGATCTAGCTATGAATCAAATATTTATCCAAGAGAGGCATAAACTAGCTAGTGTTTTATAGCGGTGGCAGGAAGCCTTATTTAGCCTTTATTTTAAGCATCTCTGCTATGCTGCTTGGTTTTGTATTATTCAACCGCCATCTTTGGTGTTGCTAAAAATCTTCCACAGATTTCCATTCAGGACTACAACCTCCTTGCAATTAGGAAAAATTGGCGGCTGGCAAGTGTTTGCATCAAATTTCTTGTTCTTTTTGACTCTGACTGCAATCGCTCTCAGCAAAGGTGGTGAAGGTTTGCAAATAACTGCCATTTAATTTATAAACACAGACACATTGCCAACACGTTGCAATCAATCTGATTCAGTCTACACCAATGAGTACAACTTGTCTGCAATGCATCTCTTTGCAATAGGGGACTCGACTCAACTGGTTGTTGTTTTATTTAAATAGCTATATAAAAGCAAGGTTGCTGATGATCCTTGTCATCTTGCAGTTAAATCACTGTCCTGCCGCAACTACGCCACTATTTGTGGAGGACTTTCTGAATTTCTGTTTCAGATCTATGAGATTCTGTCTGAACTGAATGTAAGTAGTTAATGTGAATTTCTGTGTATGTAGACGAAACAGTTTTGCAGTTTTTGCCTATTTACCACAGTTAATCACTGTATTATCACAAACAGACTCCATATAATTAACAACTAGACCCCATTCAATCACAAATTGATAGAAGACTGATATAGCAGATGTCTTATTGCCATTTTATCACCGTCTTGGCGCTTCAAAGACGACAGACCTGGTCACTGTCTTCAAAGCAACCATTTAAAGGCTACAAGACTGCAAGTTAATTGCACACTGTCGCAATAATTTTGTTCGTGCCATGGTCTCCATCCACTGTTTTCCCTAATGTGACTGTAGGAAAGCATGTGCACAACCACAAAGCATACATGCTGATTTCAAGCAGCTCACATGTTCACCATCTTGGTTTGGCACATTAGTACGTAAACTTTTGACCATTTGCAATAAACAAGGTTACAAGGTAGCACATCTTTCACCTCATCTGGAAGCCCATTGGCTAGTGTCTTGTGTTCTAGCCTCAAGGGGAAATGGCGACTATTCTGGAGCTTAAAGTGTAGCCAGCAAATAACCGGATAACAGATATCTGGATAAGACTTCCTGTCATGCAGATCATTTATAACCAACAGCTTTCAGATTCCATTTCACCCACTTGGCATGACTGGTCAATACTATGAAGGGACTACAAACAGGAAAAAGAAGGCTACCATGTCAGGTATTTGTTTACAGTTCATATTCTTGACTTACCTGAGGATGCTAATTTGGGCAGGCGGCTCTGGGTGTCCCGGGCATTTCCGTTGCTACAGGTCACAGTGGGGTCAGACAGGGAGTGACCCATGCTGATAGAGGCATGCGGGTGGGGTTTTGAAAGGGAAGGCACTTTCACATCAGGTTGTGAGGGGTCAAGGTGAGAAGAGGGAGGCTCCCGATCGAGCTCCGAGGAGCCAGCGGTCATCCCCTCAGGGCTGGATTCAGATTTAGGGATATGGCGCCCGCTGGCCCGGGTGACAGAATCGGGGAGAGGGAAGGTGCCAATGCCACTGTCCAGGGTTCTCATCTGACAGCCGGAGCCTAAAGTGACAGGGAGAGGAGTGTGACGTCTGGGAGAAGCAGGAGACAACAACACAGGAAAAGAAAGGAGGACTTGGATTTACATGCAGCGGAAAGGGTTGTGTGTAAACAAGGAATCTGTAGCAGGTTCAAAACACAATGTAAATGGAAAAGGAGAGAAAACAAAGCATTTTAAACTGACACAGTACTTTTTGGAAGCTCCTTTCTCATGCACATTTGTAGTTATCACAGTGGTGAGAGGCGCACAGTTCTCATGTAGTACACAATACACAAGAAACACCTGCTGCCAGCAATTCTGAACTAAATACACAATTGAGCTGCAACCCGAGGACATGCTCCTCGGATTCATCAGAGTGCACGCTGGGTTGTAATCAGGCGACGTGACAGCGAGTAGGAACAGATGGATGTCGTTTAGAAACCACAGTTTGCAGAGCCTTGACTCAGACTGGAACAGATGGATGGCCATTCAGCACAGCACAGGTCCTTGTAACTGTGAACGTTAATGGCCAACAGTTACATCGGCTAATTATTAGTGGTTTGCAACTTTTTGCTGAGTTACACTGAAACCACTGAGGATTAATTAGCTTTCTTACCAGGGACCTGGTATGCTTTTTCTCTCGTGTATACTGTTACAATGGTGGATGCTCATATTAAACATGGCCAGAGTTTCACATAATGAGATCAGAGTATGTAAAATTAATTCTTGAATCAAAAGCTCAGGATTCAGACTAATCTACAGTACTGTGCAAAAGTCTTGAGCCACCCCTCATTTCTTTATATGTTGCTAGGGACTCTCTTAGGCAGCTTTCTCATCATTTCTTCTCCAGGCTTCTTGAAGGACATTCAAAGCTCTTCTTTGGATGTTGGCTGCCTTTTGTTCTGTTCTCTGTCAACATGATCCCACACTGCTTCAATAATGTTGAGGTCCTGGCTCTGGGGAGGCCAATCTATGACTCATAGTGCTCCATCGTGTTTTTCTATGCAGGTATGTTTTTACTGCACTGGCAGTGTGTTTGGGATCATTGTCATGCTGAAAAATGAAGCTGCAGACAATCAGATGCTTTCCAGATTTTCTGTGTTCATAATTCCATCAGTTTTAACAAGATCTCCAACACTACTGGCTGAAATGCAGCTCCAAACAATAACAGAGCCTCCACCGTGTTTTACAGATGGTTGCAGTTGCTCACAGTTGTACCTCTCTCCTGACCTCCTCTGTACGTACTGACAAAATTTGGATGTGTCAAATTTGGAAGCTGTTTCCACTGATTTTCAGTCCAGTTCTTGTGTAATTTGCATACTTCAGCCTTTTCTCCCTGTTTCCCTTCCTTAAGAATGGCTTCTTGACAGCCACCCTTCCACTGAGACCATTTCTGATGAGGCTTCAGTGAACAGTAGATGGATCAGCTGAAGGTCCAGATGTATCTCTCAGTTCCTGTGTCAGGTCTTTGCTGGATTTTTTCCTGTTTCTTAAGGACATGACTTTCAGATACTGACAGTTTTTAGGCCTGACACTTCTTCTTTTGTCCTCCACTTGTCCAGTTTCCTCAGTTTTTTTAAGCCCACAGTGCACACCATGCTGAGAAGCAAAATATAATGAAAAGAGAGTGGCTCAAGACTTTTGCACAGTACTGTAAATGCTCAGTTTCAGTTCTCAGTGCTCATCTTGAGGCACGCTCTTTGGTTGTCAGCACAGAAGTCCCACCCACCTGCTGTTAATGAGGAGCAGCCAATCAAAAAAAAGTTTTCTTAGAGGGCCCAGTATAAGGTAAAGAATGATTATTTTAAACTGTGAATCATGCAAAGCTGCTGTAGTGGAGTCAAACAATAAAAATAAGTAGCTGGCACAGAAAGCGGCCTTTACTACACACTCTTGGATTTGAAGGTGATATGAATCCTTTGTAGCCATCAGTTCTGTATTGGATGTTAAAAACTCTTAAAGCAAACCAGAAGGTTTTCTTTTATTCAGACAGATATTCACAGATGCTGCCTCTCAGTGTTACTAAGGCTTAAAAGGTTTCTCTGAACACTGTTGTGCTTTACAGTGAGGTTTAAAAAGAATTTGCAAGTAGGGTGACGGGCGTATTTCAGAATCAGTTTACAGCTAAAAACCAAAAAAAACCAAAAAACATTTACACTTGGATATGAAGCTCAAATCATCTATCCATTTTCTATTTGGATGGTTTTCTAGCAAGGGTGCCAAGTACATTACTTACATGTGCATTATCTAAATTTAAAAGCATTGTCAACACATGCACAAAGGAGGGAAATTTGAGTGAGTTTGTGCACGTCGCCAACTTTCAGTACATTTCACAGCACACTGTGAAAACAAGTCCTTACATAAGTGTTTAGATGTACAGATACACCATGTTCATTGCACAGATGGCCTGTTGGCTGCACACATATCTCCTGTGAGGCCCTCGAGGACAGTTGCACGTACTGGAATAAACAGAAATCCTGATCTCAGTGCATGTCGTAGCCTCCATATGCACATGAATGTTTACTTGTATGTGTGAGAAAGGGAAAGGCGGAGAGAGCCATAGATTACACGGCTGTGTAATTGAATGCCAAGCCTGGCAGTTCAAAATGCCCTCTATAACCAAACTATAACAAGGTCCACAGTAATTCTACCCAGAGGCAACAACGACTGGACATAATCTAGTTTTTCATGAGCTCCCTATCACTTCTGTATACAACCTCCAGGGTTTGAGCAGAGAGAGCTGGCTTTTTGATACCTCCTCTGTGTAGAAATGGGTTTATTCGACGAAGAGGAAACACAACAGAAATTGTAAGGCCACATTTATACGATAGTGTGTAGTATCTTTTTTTGTTGCTGGAGCAAACATCCAGCTGAAATGATTCTTCTTTGGCTGAAGAATCAAGCCTTTCATCTGTCATTCTGTGCTTTTGTGCTTGTTAAAAATCCCAAAATCGCAGCGCTGTATTCCAAAAACAAAAGTCTACAAAGTAAGTTTTGAACACCACACACATCAGCACCTGGTGAAGTAATAGCTGAATTATTAGTATTGATCAACAGTGCCGTCAAACCTCTGCAGACGTATTAGAGTTCGTTTTGAGCTCCGGGTCAGTCAAAACGTTATTTATTGTCCTTTTATGAGAAAAAAAAAAAAAAAAAAACTTGCCTTGAGGGAAATTCTTCTAATGCACAGTACAATAGCTGACCAGTATGGAGTGAACCTCGAAGCCCACATTCATAACTCGAGCTGCTTGCATCATAAACCGGCTGGATGTAAACTATTTATATGATTGATGTGTTTACCTGGCATTAAAGCTGTGAATGCTGCACTTTGGAGGGACGTGACATTATAGCAGTGCTGAGGAGCAACGAGCAGCCACAGCTGAAGCCTTTATGAAATATTTAATTCACGCTGTCGGGAAGAGCTTAGCTGGCAGAATATAAAGAAGGCAGCCTGTTAACCAGACTACAGAGACAATTAACAATTTTATTTTTGGTGACATGGCTCAGACCCATAATTAGTGGCTCAAGCCAAAAGTATTTTGTGATTGATTAGTAGCTTCGCCGCTCAATCTGCCAACTCTGTGCTTCTGTGGAGATTATTTCCATCTGCACTCAGCCTTAACAAACACATTTATTTTAATTGTGAGAACTGGCAGATGTATAGATTTTTCACTGTCACCACCATGCATGTTTTGCATATAAATAGTACTAATTAAGATGCAACCCCACAGAGCAATGGCCAACTTTTGCATCTAGTTAGTTATATTAAGCTTGGAAACTAAGAATTTTTTGCTATTGTTAGCAAACATTCAAATATTCAGTTTTGTTTTTGCTCCGTTTTGGTCTCCAACAACTCCTGGAGGAACTATCTGACTCTTTAGCTTCTAAGTTCTTAACTACAGTCACTGGCCACTTTGTTAGGTACACCTGTTCAACTGCTAATTAATGCATATATCTAATCTAATATGTGAGGCAGCAACTCAGTGCATTTAGGTATGTAGACATGATCAAGATGACCTGCTGAAGTTCAAACTGAGCATCAGAATGAGGAAGAAAGGTGATTTAAGTGACTTTGAACGTGGCATGGTTGTCGGCGCCTGACAGGCTGGTCTGAGTAGTTCACAA
>VUQS01024229.1:0-16332 GCA_015108495.1 Heterochromis multidens | reverse complement strand
AGATTGTGTGTGTGTGTGTGTGTGTTTGTGTGTGTGTGTGTGTGTGTATATATATATATATATATATATATATATATATATATAAATAATGGAGACAATGTCTTATTTTTTGCAAATGTTGTCACTCTTTAGGTGGGAAGCACATGCTGGTACTCACAGATATAGAAGGTCCAGCACACATACAGAATTACTGGGCCAACACACTGAGCGCTGTGTGGGCACAGAAGAACCAGTCAACTAAAAAAGGCTAGCTGTTACCATGGCAACCCTCAGGCCATGTACCAATCACAGGTCAACTTGATGAGGTAATGTTCTCAAAAGCTTTCATAGTAACTCACACACATACACTCATACTGATTTTATAAGACAATACTGTACATATGCAACACACCAACAAAATAAAACACATACATCTACTCGTGTCAGTTAGGCAGGATCTGAGGCTGTGGAATAGCCTGAGAATTTCTGTACAATGTACAACTCCCTGACTCCCTGTTACATAATATTATTCCATAACTCATGCAGCCAAATGCACAACAGAGAGAGGCAGAGTATTGCAGTAGCTTGGATACACTTCCTGCAGAGTGACTGATGTTGCATTGGCACTGCAACACACTGATCATGGTACCGTTCCAACAAAAGATTCCTTTAGTAGTTTTTATCAGTTATTAAACATACATATTAAACATAATATGGATAGAGGATTTGGAGATAAGTATAGTTTATATAGTTTATAGAATAGTTTTTATTTTACTGGAAAAATTTCAATTGTAGGTTTGTTTTGGATCTTAAGTAGACTGGCAATTTTATTTTCTGTGCATCCACGAATACAATGCAAAATTTACCTAAAAACAACTTCTAGCTCCTAATATTGATCCATTCATCTATTTGCAGTTTTTTTGCTGATAAAAACCAACATCTGAAGCTGAAAAGCAAAGAAGTGACAAAACTCTAAAGGCCATTTGAGACTGTTCCAGAAACAAGCCAATCCCACTCTCATGTTAAAACATTCAACTTTAACATTAAAAAAATATGTTTACAGCCTTTCTGGTACAAAATATGGTTTGGGGCTCTGTGAATAGTTACCCCTTCATAACAAAGTGGGTACATTTTTTTTCATAACTCAGCTGTTTGCTATGCCTCAAATTTTCAAATTGGAGTTGTAGTTTCTGTCTTTTGGAGCATTTTTAACAGATTTATGTAACAAATCTGTTTTGTACAGACCATCCAAGATGTTTGTTCTTTAGTTTTGGTGAGTGAAATTCTAGTATTTTATTATTCTTTTACTTAGCACTAATTAGCAGGTATGTATGTCTGTGCACCCAACAGTTCATGGGTGCAACTTGCAGAACAAACTTGCTAGCATTACTGACAATTTGGCACCCACCCCATCATCAAAACATGGTCACTTGTGGCTGCAAAAAACTAACATAGTGGTGGCCAAAATGCTAACATTAAGGCTTTAAAATGTGGATTCCACAAACCAACAGGTGGCATTACATTAGCCATGTGGATTGTTTATATACAGTTCATAATTAAAAAAAAAAAAAACACTCATTCATTACATATTTTTTTATCCCTTGCCTTGTATTTCTTCTGAGTGTGTACCATAACTCAAAGACAACAAAGATATTTCTGTGTGTGACACTGAGGCAAAGAGGAAGAGACAGTTCTTTCTCTTTGCCCTCCCACTATCTCTCTCCAGTTTATTTCACACATCACGAACTGATCAGACCACCCCTCCCCTGCCCTTCAATATTCAGTCCAAACCTTTCCTTTGTGACTATTCATATGACCTCACACCCATATGTCAACACAAATCTCCCCAAAAGCTACCTCTTTTGATATATATTCCATAAAATCTGTCCAGCTCTGTTAGATCACATATTGTGCAGAACACCATTGTAACTACAGCATACCAGTGACTACATTTCTCTGCATTCTGCATCATAGAGTCCATAGGATTTCTCTCATGCAGCGCCTTTATGGCTCAACATATATCTGGGTGTGTCTCAAGCCTGTGTTATATATTTCTCTGAGTGCCCATTTGTCAGCTCCTTTAATTCAATAATATGTGCATATGTTGGCCCCATGCTGATAGTCCAAAGTGGCCCAGGTGTGTTTACATGTATCTGCGTGCATCTGCTATGTCTTCTATATAAATATATTCTAAATTCCTAATCCTTAATATACTGCTTGAGTTGTTGATTTCTATTGCAAAAAACTGGATGTACAGTGAGAAAAATATCCCTCATAATAAGTCATCTGTTTTCATTCATGGCCTTTTTAATTCAAATAAATCTCTTGAATAAAAATATTTAAAGGGATATCCTCCATTTCATACAACCTAGGTCTCGTTTTTTCTACTTTATAATATTATTGGGGAAATAAAGATCTATAAACATCGCATGAAGTCATGATATATTTGCAGCAATTAAAAACTTGAATGAAACAAAATTTGGAATTGGCTAACTTTTGGATTTCCCTCTTTTGCTCATCCTTTGCTCATCCCTTGGGATCCTCTAAAGTTATCACATTCTGACAGGTTTAGTGCTTTTGGAATTTTATTGATGTTTCATGATTATTTGTGAACTGTTACCTTTCACAACTGCAAATAGCCTGATTAGTTGCAGATTTAACTCTGTTAGTGCTCTGCTAAAACTGGGAAAGTGCTTATGGGTATTTGAACATAAAAAAAATCATTAAAAATCTTCAATGTGTTAAGTATTTTCCTTAAATTTGAAAAATCAGTTTCTGTTTCTATAGAAGCAGATTTGTTTCTGACTACTCAATAAATCCCACTGACTATGCACTTTGAATTCTGCCATTGTATACCTGGTCTTTTATTCATGATACAAACTTGGGACTAAGTTTAAACAGAGAATATTTTATCAAAAGAATGTCTTCTAATCCTTCTATATACTTTCTCACCAAGGACAGAGTACTTGTTCTAATCGACTCTAAATGAGCTACTTGCAAAAAACATTCTTCAAATTCTCGTGGGAAAGTTGCAAACATGGGACAAATCAACAGTGTTAAAGGTAACTTCATGCCATAGTGAGTTTCAGAATTAACCTGCTTGATTTACAGTATTCACTTCAGACTAAATGAAGCAAACATAAAAAGGAGTTTTCATCCATTTCAAGTTATGGAATGGTTGGTTTGTGTTTTTGAAGCAAAGCAAGCAGGATTTTGTGATGCAAAGCAAAGAGTATAAGCTCTCAGAAATAGAAGTCTATTTCTGCCCCTACAGGTACAATCTATGCAATATACCCTCCAGGGATACCAATCGTGGCAAATGGCTGCCCCTCCCTGCGCTTGGTTCTGCCAGAGGTTTCTTCCTGTTAAAAGGGAGTTTTTCCTTCCCACTGTTGCCAAGTGCTTGCCCATACGGGGTCGTCTGATTGTTGGGTTTCTCTGTATTGTTGTAGGATCTTTATCTCACAATATAAAGCACCTTGAGGCGACTGTTGTGATTTGTATTTCTATATAAATATAATTGAATTGAATTGAATTGAACTGAATTGAATTGAATTGAACTGAACTGAATTGAATTGAATTGAACTGAACTGAATTGAATTGAACAAATACAATTTCTACTCTTGCTAACACTAAGGGGAAGGGTTATCGCTAAACAAGCATAGTTTCAGAAACTGGAAACTATGTTAAATATATTACATTCAAATGTTACCATTCATGCATTTTGGCCTCACAGTTCTTCTGTTATTTGGGTAAGTCAGTATAAAGGGGTAGATGTAAGTATATCCATCCATCTATCCAGCCATCCATCCATTCACCTTCTTCTGCTTATCCAATTCAGGGTCACAGGGGGGCTGAAGCCTATCTATGCTGCCATAGGGCGAGAGGTGGGGTACACCCTGGACAGATTCCTAGTCTGTCGCAGGGCTAACACAGAGAGACAGACAACCATTCATGCTCACATTCACACCTATGGGCAATTTAGATTCAACAATTAACCTAATCTATATAATAATATGATTATAAAAGGTTAGGTTAATTGGTGAATCATTTCATATAAATGTGCCAGAGAGTGTACATATGTAAGTGCAAAGTTCAGTCAGGAAAGAGTATGTTTTATATATCACACCACATATTACACCATATTGGGAAGAACTAATGAAATATCAGTTTTCTTTTGAATCATTACCACAGCAAAGTATAATAAATGTTTCCTATCCTCCTGCCCAGCTATCTTTGCTTGCTCCCACTGAGAGTGGAGTCTAGAGTGTAATTTTGTAAGCTCCCCTCCCCTTTCTCCCAAAAATAAAGTACAGAGCCAGAGCACTCCCTGGTGGTGCCAAAACTGAACTTCAAATACTACAATTTGGCCAACTTTTTCTTTTTCTTTGCCTGACTGACTGCTTGGTTTCAGCACCATGTTACAAGCCAGTACAGTTTCACCAGGGGTTCAAACATAAAGAGGAGCGCAGGAGATTTTGGAGCTGTGTGTCTTACTGATGATCCACTTGATTAATTTAGCTGGTAAGAATGATGACGAGTGAAAATTTCAGGCTTTTATCTTTAATAGTTTTTGAGATATTCATGTTCCAACATTGCCACAAATTTCATTGTGTGAAAAAAAGGCCTGAAAGTGCGTCGAAGGACCATTTAAAAAAAAATATATATCTTGAAAAGTATTTGATATATAAAGCTAAAATTTCTCACTCATTATATGTGTTCAAACCATAAAATCGATATGCAAATTGGAGATGGCCGAGCAGAAAATGTTCTAAAAATTGGCTGATTTGAGATGGAATGACCCTTATATAAACTGAAAGAATTGATAATGCAGCAGAACTCATTTTGCTACCTAATGACAGCACTCTCAGAAATAGGGATAGAGTAAAAGACAGTTTCTCCTTGTACAGGTACCATATATATCTTGGACCAACAGGTATTTATGTGTACAAAAAGGTAGATATACAGTATGTTCCCAAGCAGTAAAAAGTACATATTTGCACCGTTTATCCTAGTTTCTATACAATTCAAAAACTTTATCAACCTCACATCCATGGCCAATTTAGAATCACCAGTTAACATAACATGTGTTGTCAGGCTGTGGAAGGAATCCAGAGATCCTGGAAGAAACCCATGCAGGCACACAGAGAACATGCACACTCCATATAAAAAGGCACCTGTTGAGATTTGAAACAGGAACATTCTTTCTGTGAAATAGAAGTACTAACTACTCCACCACTGTGCCATGGCTTGCATAGTGCTAGCATATTGCCTGATTTGCACTCTGATTTGATTCTCCTGTTTGGCTGCGGCCTTCCTGTGTGGAGTTTGCATCTTCTCTCTATACCTGCATGGATTTCCTCCCACGGTTCAATGACATGCATGTTAGATTAATTGATGACTTAAAAATGATGTCAGAGTGTATCCAGGGTGTACTCTGCCTTCTCCTATGACAGCTAGATTAAGCTCCAGCCTAAGGACACAACATCAGTACTTTAAAAGATACAACCCATGTGAAAAAACTGTTGTACCCCTAAAGGTACAATAGGGTACTTAATTTTCTGGTCAGTATCTTTTTTAGGTCTGTGAAAGATGCTCCTGGAGGATCCCCAGTTATTGATAATCCAATAATATAATTTCCCTCAGTTTAGCATTTTTAGAAGAGACTATTTAATGTGTGAGCCTCTTTCATGAAATGTTCCATGAAATCAAAGATGTTGTTTTTCCTTAAACATGATGGATATGAACCTGCAAGCTCAATATTCACAATGTAAGTAGTTGGCACAGATCAAAGCCATGTCTTTTTATTAATCTTAAACACTACGTTTACTCACACTGCATGTGTACGTGAGCCTTTCTGCATGACCAGAGCCTGTGAATATTACACTTACAGTGTTCGGATCAATCACCATGGACATACCGATGTATTACTTTGTGCTCACTGAACACAAGCAAGAAACTCCTGGTCAGTTTTCTCTATAAAGCACTGCATACCCACATCCTCAGCAGTGTTGGTATAAAGTGAGAATTTCTATCTGCAATGTACAATATAAAGTAGAAAGAAATAGCTTATGACAAGCTCATTTGTATTTAATGTTAAAAAGACTACTTGCAGTTTTCTTTGTGCTTCAAAAACTAATTAAGCTTGTACTGATGTGATATTTCTGTTGTGATGGCATATCTGCAATCTACATAAACGTGACTCAGGTCATGGTACACTTCTCTGTAACGGGGTTTATGCCTGAGAGGGGCTCAGCTTTTGTTTTTCTTATCTTGTTTGTTTCTTATTGGAATGCTTTTCCTTTTAGCTCTTTCCTTTAGCTCCAGTCCTTCATACTAAGTCTGTATTCCTGTTCCAAATAAATGGGGTCTACACTGTGATGAACAGTACAAGAGTGAGATATGAAACTTTTATTCTGCTAATAGGTTGCATGACTGGCAAGTAGCTACCCTGCTAACACTGAGACTAAAAAAGAAAAGAAAAAAGGAATAGGTAGTGTTATGATTTTATAAACATAGACATTGATACTAATATTGCTTATTGATACTTATACTACTGTCCCTCTGTTTTACAAAATAAAGTCTGTTTTAATATGGCATGCTATAAAGCATGCCGTATTGTAACTGATCACAGAGTGGTGAAACCTCACCTTGTCAGTCTCCCATGAAGGTTATCACTTGGTTATCAACAATGCACATCTGAAATGCCAAAAAAATACTGTTCCCTTCTCAGCTTGAAAAGCTCCAGCCTTTGTCGACTGGACGTTGACTTGCTACTAGTCAAGCCAGCTTCCAGAGACAATAGCCAACTGTGGCCAAAGATGAAAGTAAGTTAGAGGATGCAAGCAGGCAATATGTTAACCTTTACAGGTTCTGAGATCACTTTCCTTGTGGTATGGTTCAAAATGATGTGTATCTTTAGAGTACTACTTTAAGTACTACTTTCCTTGATTGTCCCGACTGCAAGCCCTGACTGCTTTATAGTTTGAACAAAACTCTTATTGTGTCAAACAGGTCACATTCAGAGGCAGAGACTCAGCCCATTACCTCCTAATCTTGGATGTTTGATTGAACTGGCACCCCAAAGGTTATTCAGTTTCCGGTCATGTAAAATCTGCAGCAAATCCTCACTGAATACATTACTTTTGCTCTAGTATTTAACTTATTTTGAAGGGGTTTGTACCTGATTCTAGAGCCTGACGGAGCTCTACAGGTCCACTGGATGCTGGTGGGGCTCGGTACAGAGAATCGTTAAGACCTAGAGAGAACACACAACCAGAAGAAGAGGAAGGAAGTCAGTAGGGAAAATCACTGTGTCAGACAGAAAATATGCTGTTCCTCTGGGCTAAGAAATAGTGATATACATTATACTGTACAAATGATCAAGTCTGCTATTCAGGCTCTAGGCTATAGTTGGTGAATTATATGATATTTTTTTATGCAGTCCTGCTGAATTATAAAATTCCTCACCTGCTGCCCTCAGAAGACAGAACTATAACACATTTATTTATTATTTCTCATGTGGGAGGAGGTTGATTTATTTTTAAATAAGTGATGGAATGAGAAGATGGAGATTAATATCATATCTATGAGCACAGAGCAGTAGTCAGGACGTGGTTAGACTCATAAAACATGAAATCAGTGGCGAAGCAGCTAGCCTGGCTCTCTACAACATTTCAAAACAAATCTTTTAGCATGTTTAAAGCTCACTAATCAACATGTTGGTTTTGTAGACCAGAAACAGAAATGTATACATGCTGAGTTGTGGTCTTTTGCAGAAGTCAGTCTTGAAGTCAGGTGTGCATTTAGCAAAATGTCTAACTCCTTCCTTAAACGCGACTTTTTATACTTTATAAAAAAATTCCCCACTAGCCCTTGTGGGCGGTCTTTATCCCTCAAGCTCAGGTCCTCTACCAGAGGCCTGCGAGCTTGAGGGTCCTCTCAGATGTCGTTCCTGGAATCTGCTGGAGCCTCTCGCCCAGTTTGGGGGTTACTGCCCCAAGTGCTCCAATCACCACGGGGACCAGTGTTACCTTCACCCTCCACACCTTCTCCAGCTCCTCTCTCAGCCCTTGGTATTTCTCCAGCTTCTTGTGTTCCTTCTTCCTGATGTTGCTATCACTTGGTATAGCTACATCTATCACTACACCCTTCTTCCTCTGCTTGTCCACCACTACTATGTCTGGTTGGTTAGCCATCACCAGTTTGTCTGTCTGTATCTGGAAGTCCCACAGGATCTTAGCTTGGTCATTCTCGACTACCCTAGGGGATGTACTGTATATAGATAGAGACACTGCTCTATCTACCAGGAGCTGGTGTTTTGCCCCTCTGGTGTTCTTGCGGATTCCTTTCTGGGCCCTGCTCATGTGCCTGTTCATCTTAACTGGTATGATGCCTGACAGGAGCTTCCATGTTGTGCTGAGGCAGGTTATTGGCCAGTAGTTGGATGGGACTGGTCCCTTTTGGGGATCCCTGGGGATCAGGACTGTCCGGCCTTCAGTTAGCCATTCTGGGTGTGTCTCATCTACTAGCAGCTGGTTCATTTGTGCTGCCAGGCATTCATGGAGTGCAGTTAGCTTCTTTAGCCAGTAGGTGTGGATCATGTCAGGGCCTGGTGATGTCCAACTCTTTATATTTGAGACCCTTTCTTGGATGTCTGCCACTGAGATGGTTACTGGAGCTTGTTCAGGGAAGTTGCTGTGGTCTGGTCTTAGATCCACTAGCCACTGAGCATTATAGTTACAGCAGCTGGATGGTATAGTGGTAATACTACCTGACTTTGGCGTGATAGGGGTTTGAATCCTGACCAGGGCATGCATCCAGTAAGGGCCCCCATGCTACCCAAAGCCTGCGCTCTTCTTCTTCCAGAAAAGCACAGTCCTAGGAACAGTAAAGCTACTGCACAGGCCTCTGGTACAGGACCCGAGCTTGAAGGATAAAGACCGCCCACAAGGGCGAGTGGGGAATTTATATATACATATTACAATGGTGGATGCTCATATTTAATATGGCTTCAAAATAATGATATTAGTGTGTGTGCAAGTAATCCCTGAGAGCCAACTGCTCAGGCCCCATAATGTTCCAAACATTCAGTTTCAGACAGTTTTCTCTACTCTTGGTCCTGTACACTCATGGTAAAAAGAATGTACACGGATTTTCAGTTCTAATGTATCACAACATCATCATTAAAAAATTATTTGGTCATTTCCAGGTCTTAAAATTAACCTCAGATGAGCAACATGATATACTGTATTACAATTTGTCATTATTTATTTAACCAAAAACTAAATACAGAAACAGTGTCTGAAAAATTAAGTACACCCTTACTCCTTCCATTCGAATTAAAAAGTAAGTAGCAGCCAGGTGCTGCTAATCAAAAGTACTTGGTTGACAGATCATCAGCAAGTGTGAGCACATCTATAAAACCAGAGGTTTTGGCACTTAATTGGTTTGGAGTATCCAGGTGTCTGTTAACACAGTGCTAAGGAGGAAAGACACCAGCAAAGATCTTAAAGAAGCAATTGTTGTTGCCCATCAGTCTGAGAAAGGCCATATATAAAAGGCCATATATGGCCATTTCCAAACAATTTTATGTCCAACATTCTACAGTGAGAAGGATTATTTACAAGTGGAAAACATTCAAGACAGTTCTTGAATCTTCTCAGAAGTGGATGCCCTAGCAAATTCATCCCAAGACCAGATCGTGCAATGCTCAGAGAAAATGCAAAAAATTAAAAAATAAAACCCAAAAATTATATCTCAGACTCTATAGGGTTCCATTAGCATGTTGAATGTTAACGTTCATGACAGTACAAGTATGGCTGGTCTGGAAGGTTTGCCTCTTTTAAAAGAACATTGCAGCACAGCTTAGCTTTCCAAAACTGTATCTGAATAAACAACAAGGCTTTGGACAGATGAGACCAAAGTGGAGATGTTTGGCCAAAAAGCACAGCAGCATGTTCGGCGAAAACCAAACACAGCATACCAGCACAACACCTCATACCAGCTGTCAAGCTAGTCAACAATGAACTCCTCTATACCAAAGTATTCTAGAGTCAAATGTGAGACCATTTTTCAAGCCTGTACTAAATTGGGTCAATAGGGCAATGATCCCAAGAACACCGGCAAATCTACAACAGAATGGCTGAAAAAGAAAAGAATCAAGGTGTTGCAACAGCCCAGTCAAAGTCCAGAACTTAACCCGTATTAAATGATGTGGTGGGACCTTAAGAGAGCTGTGCATAAATGAATGTCCACAAACCTCAATAAATTGAAGCAACATTATAAAGAAGAGTGGGCCAAAATGTATTCACAATGATGTGAGATAAAGCTGATAAAGTTATAAAGAAAACTATTAGTTCAAGTTATTGCTTCTAAAGATGGTACTACAAGCTATCGAATCATGGGGTGTACTTAGTTTTTCACACACTGCTTCTGCATTTTGGCTTCATTTTCATTAAATAAATAGAAAAATTGGAATCTGCTGTGTGTTGTTTTACAGCTGAGGTTAAATTTAAATAATTTTAGAAGCTTCCAAGGACCAGGTGATTTTTTTATTATGTCCTGCTTGTCTTGTAGCTTGTCTGCAAAGCATTAGGTTAGGTTTAACAACTTTGAGCTCAGAGAGTTAATAGGTCCCCATTAAATCAGTGGCTGTTTAGTTGCCTAGTAATTAATATGCTTAGTACACAATGATGTTACTTTTTCTCTCACCATGTTTCTCAATGGCCTCGATGAGTCTCCAAACAATCACAGGTGCTGCTTCAGACAGAAACTCTGCCTCCACACCTGAGACAGAGAAAGAGAGATAAAAGCCTTTGTTACTGTTGTTGCCTGGAGATGATCAGACAACATTAACATACGGGTAATTTTAGTTCTAATTTTGATTTTATTTGAATAATGATTGTAATTTAAAAATAATTTACAACAGCCAAAAAGAATAGAATAAGACTACACCCAACAGATCTGACTCGCTGAAGATACCGCTAGTATTCTGTTAATGTCCTTTGTTCTTTACTTTCCATTTTCTCATGTCCCCTCACACTTTCTTTTCCTCAAGTTGCTCCTCAACTTGTCCCTATTCTCTCCCTCTCTTTCATCCTCTTAATCACCGTGTCCCTGCCTATTAATTCATCCCTGCTTGCTCTCTTCTGCTCACATACTCTTTCTCACCATATCTTCTCAGCTTAGCAGTTCTCTCACTCCTTTGTTGTGCTGGTCACAGTTGTGTCCTATCACGACACACACACAGCCAACTGACAGTCACGCTGAGTTAAATGACACTTGTCCTTTGATGAAGTCGAACACACTTGCACAAAAGAATCATATTAAAAAACCAACACACACTTATTCACTGTGTTTAGAGGTGTACAGATCTGTTATTTTCTGCAGTGATTGTGTTAATGTGAGCACACAGCTGAGTGTATTGTTTCAGATGTGTATGCGTGTGTGGGTGTCTGTGTGAGCAATGACAAGGAATGCAGGGGATTTTCCGGAGATATAGGTCATTAAATGCACAGTACTTTCATTAATGTCACTGTCGAAATGTATCACAAAGGCAATAGCTCACCCAGAAGAGAGGAGAGGAGAGGAGAGGAGAGGAGAGGAGAGGAGAGGAGAGGAGAGGAGAGATAACACAGTTTAAAAAAAAAACAAGAGAAGAGAAGTAAAGAGCAGGTCATAATTAAAAGGACAGGAAAAAAAACACACATGAACAAAGAAAAGAAGAAGGCAGAGGTGGAAAAGAAGAGGAATTAAGAAGAGGACAAAATAGAAGTCAGAATAAGGCAAGAGAGGTCTTGGGAGGAAGAAAGAGGGGAAAGTGAAAAAGGAGAAAAGGAAGAGAGGTGAAAAAACAGAATTCAGCATAGAGAAAAACAGCAGAAGAAAAATAAGAAGGCAACCAGGGCAACAAGAGAAGAGTCAGGGATTGAATGATAAACATAAGGACAAAAGCAAAGATGACAAAAGCACAGAGGACAAAAGGAAAGAATATACAATAAAGACAAGAGGACAGCAACATAGTGGATAGTAGATGGTGGGGATAGTGAGGTCAGAAAATGAGAAAAGAAGACAGAGAAAAGGAAAAACAAGAAGAGGACAAAGGGAAGACGACAGAAGGGAAACAGTGAGGAAGTGAAGAGAAAAGTAAACAGAAAATGAGAATGAAAACAGAAAACAGAAAACAGAGTAGAAAAGATAAATGGACAGAAGAAAAAGGGAAAGACAAGAAGAAAAGAAGAAAATTATGAAAGAACAGGACAAAGAAGAAGGGACTGGAGGGTAAAAGCAAAGACAAAAGAAGAAGAGAACAGTGAAGCTGAACTGCATTCCTTCAGCTCTGCAGCAGATCACCCCCCCACCTGCGCCACTAGAGAGGGTAAGGAGCTGCACACAAAGACTCATACACACCTACACACACTCACACACAGTAGAAAGTCAGATAAACAGATAGACATGCACCCCAAGAGAAAATTAACCTGACTGTATACACCAATATAGTACGCACATTGTAGAGTGAGACAGACAGTGAGACAGACAGACACACACACACACGCACACATGCACACAAACACACACACATCAACCCCCACTGTCTGTCCACTAAGATGTTCTCTCATTAAAACATTCTCCATTGTACTATACTGCATAGATCTGATACTACATACACATGTGGTCATACCCTCGCAGCTACCAACAACTGTGGTCTCCCATCAGCCGTGTCCGAACATGATTTATTGATCAGTGAAGCAGGCATTATGAAGTAGGCCCAGAATCACTATTTCACTTTTCCATTTCAATTGATAATGCACACACACACAGAGACACACACACACAAACACAGAAAATCTGATCAAGATAAGAGAGTGCAGTTATAGAGCAAGATGCTTATATATCAGAGAAGCTGCTCTGTGCCTATGGGAGCTAAGTCATATATTTGGATACTCTCTCTTGATGTATAATAAATCACATTTAGGTCAAACACTTGCACCACGAGTATGAAATTCATTTATACTTGATGTTCACACACCACTGTGGGTAAGTTTTCATCCTGAGTCCCTGTGCAGATCTTTCTCTCAGACAGAGCTGCAGTGTTCAGTCCTGCAATTACATATAGTGACACCAGGGGGCAACTGACTCCAGACCTGATTGGACAGAGCGGTGGCCTTTTGTCAGAGAGCTGCAGCAGAGGAAAGCTGCATTCAACAAGGAAAGGCTCTGTTATGTTATATCTTGGGAAAACAAGTTTTACCTGCTTCTTCGGGTAAAACTCACTTGCGATCAGGCAAAATATAATATGCCGATAATGTGCGCTACACAGAAATAATGACAACATGTGCTTTTCTTTATTGTGAACCTTGTAAACCAATTTGGTCAATGCTTGACTACTGCTTAGCTGAGTTAAAAAAAATAGTCCAGGCTTTGCAGGATTAGGACTCAAATGCAAGACACAGGAAGCAGACTGAATTAACAAAATACAAGCCATTTATTAGGTTAATACACAGTCCATACTGTAAAATTCCATACTATAAAATGCAAAATCCAGAAGAACTCAGGAGAACACAGAAGGAGTGTGTTCTCCATTGAGAAGAATAATAGATATTGCAACAAAAAACAAAGGCAAGACAGCGCTATTTATACACACACAGGGTAATCAGGTGAGTGAACACAGCTGGGAAAAGGAGGCACAGGTGAAAGCAATCAGGGAAAATGACAAACAGGAAGTAAAACTAGAGACAAGACACAAGAGACACGCATTAACAAAGTAAAACAGGAAGTGACAAATATACACAGAGGCAAGATACACAGCATCTTGACACAAAGGAGTACTGGTGAAGGCTAGGGAAATGACTCGAAATAACAAACTCACAGATCATGAATTTGAGAAATTGCTTCCAATGAAAGCTGATGACATTTTTTTTTAAAAGTCATGTGACTTTGCCTTTTCATCGTGGTTATTGCAAACACTCTGATGGTCCTCCTCATGTGTGCTGAATCTTAAACAGTAGGAAAGGCATTCCTCTGTGGCAATATTAGCAGCTAAGCAAAGTGAAACCTTGATCCTCTATCTCCTCCTGACCAATCCACCATGACAGCATCTCTGTCTGAGGAACTCCCACCCCCTCCTCTCCTCCCAGGGGGCCCAGTAGAAAACCAACACTATGAGGTTAGTTTATCCAGGCTTACTGTATGAGCACACTCAGAAAAACATATATGCATATGCATACATTAGCATACATGCATGCACACGCACCTGTGTAGCAAACACAGCTTTACTCTAAAAATGTAACTTTCAGAGTAAAACTGTGTGGTGATAAACCAAACATCGATTTTAATTCATGAAGCACAAACAGACACAACACTAAATGCTAAATGATGTCTCCCATACGAACAAAGCCATACACAATTTCTGCCCTAGGACTTATTCATACTATAATATGCTGAGGTTGGTGATATTTATTTCAGTTTCCAGCACTTTCACTTCAGAAATCTAATAAATAGAGGCTATAGATATCATTCCATGCTAAATGTTAGGGGAATCAGTGTTATAAATTCCAGAAAAATACTAGACTGCAGCACTTTAAGCACTAGAATAATCTAGCTGGTAAACAAATGCTAACAGAATGCACACAAGCTAAGTGCAATGTTGAGCAGTTATTAAATTCTTCCTTGGTGGCGTTCCGATGTGTCTGCCCTCCCTCCAGGCAGCCGTTCATTTTAACAAAATGTATTTGTAGAGCCTTAAAGTCTGCATTCATTTATGTCAAAGTTGTCATCATTGCACACTAATTTAAAAAGCTCCCCCGCCCCAAGTGTTTTCATAAACAAACACAGTTACATTCAGTATTTCCCTCCAGGCAACACGTCCAGTGCATTTTCAAAGCTTACTTTCAAAAGAACATTTTAGTCCCTCTAAGCATAGTTTACATCCACATTTGGTTGGAGACTGTTTTCCTTGCCTTTGCTGTCTGGAAACTATCAGCATGAATGTGTACTACAGTTTTATATAAAATTAATTCCAACAATAAAAGTGTGATTTAATGTTCAAAGAAAGGATGGATGCCTGATAAAGACTAATTAACAGCTAGCCTGGAATGAATTGGAAATCACTTGATTTGAAAATGGCCAACAGCAATGTGGTAAATAAGCAACGTGGTATTTTATGCAGCTTTTTTTATCAAGTGCTGACCTCTTCATGCCTAATTTAATTTTAATTAACTGCTGCCACAAGGCTTTGTGTGTGTCTGCTGTTTTTCTTCACATAAAGTTGACATGGTCCAGCCCACTCTCATTCCCAGGACATCAAATACTGATGTTTTTTCGCAGCTTGTGGTGTCTCACTGACATGCACAAGGTGTTTTAGTATAACTGTTCTGACATGCAGGATTTACGGCCATACTGAGGCGCATTTTACACTGAACTCATTTACGCAGACATTTGTAAAATAAAGTCTTTTGTGAAAAACATTAAGACCTGGTCAGAGGGAGCTTCCTTTAAAGTGCAACACTGTTTTAAATGCACTCACTAAGATCTGTTTGCCCAAGAAAACACTGAAGACTATGCAACCACTGTCCTGTTTTATATAAAAAAAAAAAACAACTGTGTGAACAGTGTCACTATTGCTAAGCACATCTGATGCTTCCTAAACAACAATGCATGGATGACCAGGGATGTTAGGTTACTTTTGTAAGAACACAATACAGCCTTCAAGTCAGGAAATCCTCAACTTTACATTGCTACCAGGCCCAACCTGAGGAAAGCCAACAACGATGCAATCTGATCTTTGGCAGAGACACAAGGCATAAGCTCTTCCACACCACGGGAACCCTTTGCAGATTCAGGCTCATCCTGAAGCTGGAGCACAAGGTTTGAGAACCCTGGGGCTCACACTATCAGGGCCCACAGACTTGCCTGAGTGGAATCTCAAGTGTAATTTATGGTCCCGCAAATGTGTCTGTCTGCATAAACATTTTTCTTTTATCAGGGAGCAGCATAAACAGTCTATGTTCAGTAGCAATTGCCCCTGTTAGAGTGAGGTGACGTGGTCGAGCGCAAAAAAAAAAAAAGAAAAGTACACAGCTGTGATTTACTGTGTAGGGGCCTCTGGAAGAGATTTAAAATGAAAATGTCCATGTAAGAGTTTCATACCTTTCTCCACTTTTCTGTCCCCACCAGTTTTTTTACGTTCCGGTTCATGTGTGTGCTGCAGCAGTCTTATGCTCTCATTGGTTGAGATGCGTGATGACGCCCATCCCAAGCCTGTACATCCCACCACCTGTGACCCATGTTTTTGTGTATTCAGAGCCAGTGAGCAACGGACTTTCAATAATAATAATAATAAAACTGCATTAA
>VUQS01024228.1:17652-28821 GCA_015108495.1 Heterochromis multidens | reverse complement strand
TGTTTTGGTCCAAATACAGTTACTTCAATTATGTCTGAATTCACAAGTAAAGAACCTTTGTGTGCTTTACCTGTGGTGTACCCTTGAAGTGTGACTAATTTGTTTCATTAAGACTTAGATAAACATAGCTGGGTGTCATCTGCATAGCAATGAACATTTATGCAGTGTTTTCTAATAACATTGATTAAGGAACACATTTATAAGATGAAAAGTTTTGTTTTTCATAAAACCCTGTGAAACTTCATGACTATTTTATTTTTCGTGTATAGAAGGGTCATTATTTACATGCACAAAGAAGTGTGTATGTAAGTGAGTTTCCTTTAATGGCAATATGTTCCAGTTTCTGTATGTAATTGTGTGATAAATGGATGTCAAATGCAGGATTAAGATAGCAAGACAAATATGAGGGTGAGTCAGTCGTCCGAGGCTATTACAAGATTATTAGTGACTTTCATCAGTGTTGTTTCTGTGCTATGATTGATTCCCAACATAAACAATTTGAAACAATTTTTCACAGATTTCAGAAATAAAGGTGAGGTTTACTGAAAGCCTTTGATCAAAACTAGGATTTTTAGGTTGATGTTTACTTACACTTAATATTGTACCTAATTGCTTCCCTAAAGCTATAAGGTATCTGTAATAATGAACCTCATATTCAAAGTCATTTGTCACTACTGGGCCACAAAGTTTCTTCAAAGCCTTATTAGAGAGATGGAGGGCATCCATCAACAGCTTACCCTGCTCTTTGAAAGCATGCAGCATGTCTCCAGCACAGTAAAAGACTGGAGATTAGGAATGGATGGCTGGCCACAGGGACAAAGAAAACTCTGTTGGACAGCGTTGTGGTGACTGGGAGGGGAGCCTGAGCGGAAATGGACATGGAGATCAGACCAGAACATAGTGTGACAATGTAACAAGGTAAACTGATCCAGGGTGCAATTCCTCTAAAAAACTGAATCAATGAGGGTTCTGTTAAAATGGAAATCCTCCAGGATATCGAGTTTAGGTGAATCTGTGGGAGAATATAATCAGCTGTAAATTTACAGCTGTTCTTCGCCGTAGCTGTACAAATACATCAAATAACTTACAGATAAGTATTCTGAACATCTCTAAGTAACATGTTATTGAACCATAACATTCAGGAATTGAATCTATCCTTTGAACCTACAGGTGTCCAACTTTGACCTCCAGTCATGCAGCATGGTTCCAAGGGTGGCCAGGTCAGGTAGCTTGTTTGACCTTTTCTTTATACAGGACATGGAACAGTTGCAGCTTAATGACTAATTACTCACAAATGACAATGAACGGGCCACTATCTCATCCGCAGCCATTGTGTTGCTATGCCACAGTAACTGTATTCACATAGGTCAGTCAGTACTTGAGAACTTAACTGTTTTTCCTCCAAAATGTTTGCTGCACTCCCTTTCACCTGCAGTTTCCCGCTAGTACTGCACAAATCCAACAAACAGTTTGACCCCATTATGTGAGTGGCACATCTTCTGTGATGTTGCTGCTTCAGCTCGACTAGCTCAAAGGTTCTGATCAGGCCCAGGTCAATGCACTCTTTTTAACTGTAATATTTTCTGAGATGCTAGCCTGTTTCATCTGTAAAGGGCCCTAGAGATGAAATTGTGTTGTACTCAGAGCCTAACCCTACGTGATAACCCTGTGGTTTACTGTAAGTGGGGAAATGGGTAGGAATAACTCCTGGCTCTGATTGTGCCCTAACATAAACACTCTGAACATCAAAATGCCTGAAATTGCCAGTGAATTTGTATTCAGCAGTTAACAATTCTAGACTTCACTCTGCATCTCTTATCTACCTGTAATTACAGCAGCTATTTTGGCCTCAGTTCCGACACTTTTATGTATCCCGAACTGAACAAAAAAACTTACACAATTATTGAAGCCAAAATAGATCAGGTCACCCAAATTTTAAAATGCTGCATTTTTTACTTTAATCTGGTATTTATCCAGTTTTGAGATATCAGCCTCAGATGCTTTCATCTTCACCCCAATGTAAAGGTCAATATTTATTATTTCTTTGCTGCTCACGGCACTCACAGCCATGCTAGAAGCTCTACAGTATTAAAAAACATCTACCGATGTGCAGTAAGTATAATGTTAAATATGTTTAAAATTTTATTAGAATTAGAATATTCGAATGCAACTGTGCTCATTTGCTTACTGATTTTTAGTAGGAAATCAAAAGTTGAAACAAAATGAAATTTTTGAATACATCTTGAATGGGATTTGAATGCCCGTTTGAAAAAGAATAATGGTACAGAGGTGCAGTAGTTAGCGCTGTCACCTTACAGATAGGAAGGTCCTGAGTTTGAATCTGCCAGCCTGCTGTGGCCTTTCTGTGTCGAGCTTGTATGTTCTCCCTGTGCCTGCATGGGTCCTCATGTCCAAAGACATGCTTGTTAGATAACTAATGATTCTATATTGGCTGTAGGTGTGAATGTGAGTTTCTCACTCACATTCATGGTTGATTTTCTCAGTGTGTTAGCCCTGTGACAAACTAGCGACATGTCCGACATGTCCAGGGTGTACCCCATCTAATTCATGACCCTGAATTGGAAAAGTTCTTATGAAAATGGGTGGGGTGGGGGAATTCATCCATATATTTTGAAAGATTTCACAAAAGCAAAACAAAACAAACCAAAACCACAAATGTTAATCTAAATGTCACAAAAACATTAAGGATACGTGGAATTCATGAACATTACAGAATACTGTGTGTTAGTTAGATAGATTAGATATTATACTAGATAAGCAAAACCCTGTACCAATTAAATTAAATTATTTTTATATAGCGCCAATTCACATGCCTTAAGGCACTTTATATTGTAGGGTAGAGACACCCACAATTGTAGGGTAGAGACCCTACAATATTAGAAAGAAACCCCAACAATCAGACAAGCCCTGATGAGCAAGCACTTAGTGACAGTGGGAAGGAAAAACACACTTTTAACAGGAAGAAACCTCCGGCAGAACCAGGCTCAGGGAGGGGCAGCCATCCGCCATGACAGGTTGGGAGTTACCAGTTGCTATAATGTACGCTTTATGTTTTTGGCACCAACAGCTGTACCAAATGGTATGGTAATGTGTCCAATAGACCAAAAAGCTTACATCCATCCATAAAACCACACCATAAGTGCAGCTAAAAATCAACAGATACACATTTTACCTCCAGTGAACATATTTCGCTCTTTATACTTAAGAAATAATGGGGTCAGGACTTCTGAAGGTGTAAAAAAAAGATTTAAGTGAATAAGGAACAAAACTCTGCTTCCCAAAACTAAAAAAGAAACAATCCAAAGAGGTAAATCAGTCATGAATCATTGATTGAACTGACAACTCAGAGATGTGGGTGACAAGAGGGTTGAAAAAGGCTTACAAGCAAAAAAAGGCTATAAGCCTCTGCTATACAGCATTATTACAGCTCTTTAAAGTGTTGTGATGTAATAAGGAAATGCCTAAAATATTCATGTATAGCACAATATTCATGAAGAAATCAAAAGATCATGAGCTGGGAATAATGCTGAAAAATACTAGCAAAAGCAAATAGTAGATATTCCCCTGAGAACTTTCTTAGCATCTGTATTTTTATAAAACTGATGTATGAGAGGGTTAAGAGTGCTTAAGAGAATAATGTACTGGTGTAACACAGTGAAAAATCTTTGAATGCATTTTACAACAGCATAAAGTGTAATTGTGGTGAAAATACAACTGCAAGCTACATTTTACAGGCTTTTATACAACTACTACAATGTGATGATGAAAGGAGACGAGCCGCCCCTCTAATGCCCACCAACCCCTATTCTGTCACCACTACTTTGCTGAACAGCAATAAAGCTTTCAGAGTGTGAAAGCAGCAGGACTCGTAAGAGATTAAATGTTTTCCCGCCTCTTGCGGATGTTCGAAATTAAGTATCGTCGAAATCCAAAAAATGTTCAATTAAGTGTTTCATTTTTACACATTTCAGTGTTTAAAAAAAAAAAGAAAGAATCAAAAAATTGTGTATTTATGAATAAATAAATAAATGGACACACAGGCAAGAAGAGACAGGAGGTTGCAGAAATTAGCTGGTTTTGAAACAACTTTCAAAAGCACCACACTTGTACAAACCTACAGGACAACAAAAGACATACAGGAGTGAATAAAATAAAGCTTCCTTGCCAATTATTGTTGCGAACGTGGCCACGGTGGGGCTTTTTGTGCTTCACACAAGCAGTCTTTTCTCCCCTTATCCCCGGCTTTTGAGAGGGATACATTAGCCTGGCAGGATGGATGTAGTGGAGAGGAGCAGAGCAGAGAGTTCGCAGTCATACAGCTCACTTCACGCCTGGTATTACAGACCTCTCTTATGATTTCACTCACAGTGCTCACACACAATGTGATTTTTGCCAAGACTTTTTCTGCTTCCTAAGACTTGCACAAAAATCTGCTCACTGTGAAAAATCTTAAATATTCGGGTATAAAAGAGCTTCTAGACTTCAGTGATTATTCAGATTTGGAGCCAGTCTGCTTCATTAAAAAACAGACATTTAAATGCTGCTGAAAAACTGTAACCTAAACAAGTAAGCCATGATATTGTGCTTTGTTTTTTTTAGTCACAATCACACCTCTGGACCACCTCAGCTCTTTATTATTTATGACAATTCCAACGGGCTCTTCAGGGTCATAGTTATGTATCAGTAAATGCTGGGTTAATACTGCGGATAACAGCATCCATCATGCAGTTTCATTAGCACTGTCCTCTGACCCCTTCCACATAATGTTGTGAAATGTGTCAGGTGCCAGATTATGGGGAGGCATGATGATCAATATATAAATAACAGAGAGATGTGTGTGATGTTTCTAGCCCGGCTGCAGAATAAACCTCCATCCAGCGTTCTCCCGCCTGTCACAAATCTGAAAAACAAATGCACTTGCCCACGGCAAGAGCCATCAATAATAATATAATGTGTGGACAATGATGAATTAGAGCCAGACTTCTCAGTGCATTGCTGTTCTACACACAGAAGCATTATTGGGTGAATGAATTGATCTCTGTATTCACATTAGTTTGCTTAATCTGTATTTGAGTCGATGGGACAACATACCGTTTCACTTCACCGAATTCAGAAAAGTTTATAATGTCCAATAATCAAAAGCTGTTTATGAAAGCACCTCCTTTTTGTCTCATTGATTCGGCACCATAATGCACCACAATCACTAATCACTCAGACAAAAATGCACTTAGAAAATGACAAATGTATTTTATATTCAATAACATAGATTTTTTTCCCTGCTTAGGTAACAGGTTGGAGTTTAAATAGAGGGGCAATCAAATGTATTTCCACATAACAATTACTGATACTAACTTTGAACAAAGACATTTTTTTAAATGGGTTGTTGCTGTTTAGACAAAGATATTGTAGTAACAGTTAACATTCCCTTCAATTTTTGTCACTGAACTTCAGTTCTGGGATGTTGCAGATGTACACTCACCATTTTATTAGGTACACTTTGCCGCATGATAGCATCACGCAGTTGCTGCAGATTTTTTGGCTGCACATCCATGATGTGAATCTCTCGTACCACCACATCCCAAAAGTGCTCACTTGGGTAAAGTGCACTACAGTGAACTAATATTCATGTTCAAGAAACAATAGGTAGGTCGACATCAGCAATGCATTTGTGCCCAGAGAACTGCTGCTAACTGGATATTTTCTTTATTTCGGATCATTCTCTGTAAACCCTAGAGATGGTTGTGGGGGAAAATCCAAAGTAGATCAGAAATACTCAGACCAGGCCATTTGGCACCAACAACCATGTCACATTCAAAGTCACTTAAATCATCTTTCTTCCCCATTCTGATGCTTGTTTTGAACTTCAGCAGGTTGTCTCGTCCATGAGTCATTGCCATGGGATTGGCTGATTAGATTTTTGAGTTAATGAGCAGTTGTATCTAACAAAGTGGTGGGTGAGTCTATATTATTATACTCATTTAGCACCAGTACTTGATGCTAGTGTACTACAGCCTAAATAGATGCTATAGTTTTTAAACAATACTATAGTCAGCCTACATAAACATCCACAGGTTATTGCATAAACTATTCAATATTACTGACTACAAAGAAAGCTAATACCAGAAAACAGCTCCAAGCAGCTTCATTTAAGCAGCTATGTTACTCTAGACCCATGAGATCCTCATGGCCTACAACGACAATAGCTTTGGTATACATGTTCCTGTGAACAGTGTCTTGACCCAAATGTCACAGGGCAAATACAAACACAAAAGTAATAATAATGGCAAGGGTCTTCACTCTTATAATGCAGGATTTTGATAAATAAATGAGAAGCAAATATAGACTGACACTGAAAAGGAAATGGGCCATACTGATCTGTGGTCTGAAAATGAAGGCCACTGGAGATGTTGCTCTGCCTTCCACCCCTTGTGAGCTGTGTGTTAATATCCTTGTAAGTATTTAACCTCGAGCTGTGCTGTATATAAGCACATGGTATGCCCAAGTTTAGCCATGCCTTCTTCTATGTGACACCAACACTTAATTGTTTGATAATGGTTGTCTTGAAATTGTATTCTTCAGGGGATTTTGCCAATAACCTTTAATAAAGCAGGTTGAAATGGATACACGGAGTAAGTTAAATCTTGGCCACACTCACCCAGAGGCATAGAGGAAACCTGAGACTCAAAGATTTGGTGCATTAGTTCTGCTAAGCTAACCGTGAATGCTAATTGCAGGAAGGACAAACTGTAACCCTTGCCCTGTGGCCATGAACCCATTAAACAGCACAGAGAGTTCATAGATACGGAGAGTGTACAAAGAGGCTGGCCTGAAAAGGCCTGCAATCTGATTTCAGTTTAAATGGGGATACCTACTCACTGTTTTTCAAAGGTTCCCCTGGGATGTGCCCTCCCCGTATTTAAAGAAAGACTGCTTGTCACTCCAAAACTGACCGCAAATCATCAGTACAATGCAACAGGTCCTGTGTTTTCAAGTGGAGTCTGTTGTGTGATATAGAGAACTTGGGTGTCTCTCTACAGGACACAGATCAGTTATGTCTAAGTGTTTGTGGTTTCACGCCCTGGAGGGTAACAACCCAGTCACAGTAACGTATGACACCCTGTACATGGAAAGGGTGTCATTCATCATCAGGAACAATAAAGCATTACCTATATGTCTTTGAAGCATCAACTTTAATCATTTAGATTTAATGAAAGATTGAACTTTCATTTAGGTATAAACTGATAAAAACAAACAAGACAAAGTACACAACCATACTAATCATAAAACATCACGCATCATGCAATGCTAATATACACACAGCGGTATCTCAATTTAGACTGTTTAAATGTTAATGTTTGCTAATTAGTGCCAAACATAAAGGTGTTTGTTCAAAAACAAAGATGCCGGACAAATCCAGATTTTTATTTGACAAACAGGGAAATATGAAACACTCAGAGGTACACTGCTGTGATAAAGTATTTGGCCCTTTCCTGATTTCTTAGTTTTTTGCAAATTTTTCACACTTAAATGTTTCAAATCATAAAAAAAAAATTTAATATTAGGCAAAGATAACTTAAAAAAATACAAAATGCAGTTTTTAAATGATGATCTAAAAACTGCATTCAATTACTATGTGACAAAAAGTAATCCCCCCAAAATCATAGATTAACTGTGATTAAACAAAATTTTCTTTTAAAGCTGAGTTCAATTTCACTAGCCACACTGACAAGACAAAAGTTTAACTTTCTGGAAGGTTTGAGTAACAGCATTTCATAAAAAGAACATCACACCAACAGTCAAACATGGTGGTGGTAGTGTGATGGTCTACGGCTGCTTTGCTGCTTCAGGACCTGGACGCCATTGATGGAACCATGAATTCTGCTCTCTCTGTCCGGCCATCAGTTCATGTCCTGAAGCTCAAGTGCACTTGGGTTATGAAGCAGGCCAATGATCCGAAACACACCAGCAAGTCCACCTCTGAATGGTTAAAAAAAAAACCCTCAAAATGAAGGTTTTGGAGTGGCCTAGTCAAAGTCCAGACTTAAATCTGACTGAGATGCTTTGGTGTAACCTTAAACAGGCCGTTCATACTCAGTCCCCCAGTGTGGCTGAATTAAAACAATTCTGCAAAGACAAATGGTCCAAAATTCAAAAGTGGGCCAGTTATCACAAATGCTTGATTGCAGCTCTTGCTTTCAAGGGGGCAATTACTTTTTCACACAGGGCCAGGTAGGTTTGGATAGCTTTTTTTCCCCAAACCATCATTTAAAAACTGCATTTATTGTATTTACTCGGATTATCTTTGTCTAATATTAAAATTAGTTTGATGATCTGAAACATTTAAATGTGACAAATATGCAAAAAAAAAAAATGAAGAAATCAAGAAGGGAGCAAATACAATAAAAAATACATTTTATTGTTTTTAAATCTTTCTAAAAAAAAATCATAAATAAATTTAATTCAGTTTTATAATTTTACAGGCCTATTCTATATTTTAAAGGATTTAAATATACCTGTGCAACATATTTAACTTAATCTCCAGCACAAAGCCTATGAGCCAAAATAGAACTTCAACCCAAATATCTTTGACCCACCTTGTCATGCCCAGAGATTTTTAATTTACTACAGTCCAGCTCCCAGAGGAGCGCCCCTGTCCCTTGTCAGCCCTGTAAAAGAGATTGATAGCTGTGAGTGTGACACCTAGCAGTGGGTTACATGGCCTTGAGCTTTATCGCCTAATTACGCTTTAATGTAACTACAATGCTCTTGAGAAGATGTTGTCTCGCCCACCAAAGCTCTTTAAAAGCCTCCCCGGGGCAGGGGCAGATTGGAGTGAGGTGCTGAGGCAGGCCACAGCCAGGTCCAAGTGAAAGAGTCAGGTTTCATTCCCCCAGCTTGGATGAAGTGGACACAGCATGCTAAATATGGGCAGGACAAGATCAGGAACTTAATTTTGACAGCTGTGTACAAACTGAAGGTGTTAATACCAGTGCAGCCACCTTGAAATAAAGAGGAGATTATGCCATTTTAAATTATACAGGCACCATTGTCTGACATGAATCACACTCCCACGCCTTATGATGTTTGACATTTACACTAAATTCACTATAAAGGGCATTATATAATAAGCATACACTTTAATTATTATATTTATATATTTAATATATTATATTATTATATATAGAAGAATTAAAAATGGTCCTAACTTTAACTAAAACCATAGACTATATAAGATGTAGCCGTCGTGCTATCACCCACTTGTTTGTGACTCAGCTTTTTGAAGCCTCAAGGTTGGTGTTTTGGCTGCTGTAATATCATTTTTTGGAACATAAACTGAGAATACCTTAGAGGATTTATACCAGGCACATGGATATTCACTGCTATAAGTTGCTTCTTTGTAACCAAATACACTTATAAGAGCCACTTTTAATGGCTTATTATTGACACGCATAAGATTTGTGTAAATGAATATAAAGATTAACCATGAACTCAGTGCTGTGAAAAAGTATTTGCCCCCTTCCTAATTTCTTCTTCTTTTGTTGCATATTTGTCACACTTACATGTTTCAGATCATCAAACAAATTTTAATATTAGACAAAGATAACCTGAGTAAATACAAAATGCAGTTTTTTAGGGATGATTTCGCTTAATATGAGAAAAACGTTATCCAAACCTACCTGGCCCTGTGTGAAAAAGTAATTGTCCCTAAACCTAATAACTGGTTGTGTTACCCTTGGCAGCAAGAACTGCAGTCACGCATTTGTGATAACTGGCAATGAGTCTTTCACATCGCTGTGGAGGAATTTTGGACCATTTGTCTTTGCAGAATTGTTTTAATTCAGCCACATTGGAAGGTTTTCGAGCATGAACTTGCATGTTAAAGGACATGCAAAAGCATCTCAATCAGATTTAAATCCAGACTTTGACTAGGCCACTCTAAAACCTTCATTTTGTTTTGGATCATTGTCCTGCTGCATAACCCAAGTGCTCTTGAGCTTCAGGACATGAACTGATGGCCGGACATTCTCCTTCAGGATTTTCTGATAGAGAGCAGAATTCATGGTTCCACCAATTACAGCAAGTCTTCCTGAAGCAGCAAAGCAGCCCCAGACCATAATACTACCACCACGTTTGACTGTTGGTATGATGTTCTTTTTATGAAATGCTACGTCAGATGTAACGGGACTCAAACCTTCCAAAAAGTTCAGCTTTTGTCTCATCAGTCCACAGAATATTTTCCCAAAAGTCTTGAGGATCATCAAGGATGTTTGTTGGCAAATGTGAGACGAGCCTTTGTGTTCTTTTTGGTCAGCAGTGGTTTTAACCTTGGAACTCTCCCATGGATGCCATTTTTGCCCAGTCTCTTTCTTACTGTTGAATCATGAACTCTGACCTTAACCAAGACAAGTGAGGCCTGCAGTTCTTTAGATGTTATTCTGGGGTGTTTTGTGGGCTCCTGGATAAGTCGTTGATGGGCTCTTGGAGTAATTTTGGTAGGCTGGCCACTAACGAGGACCAATCACTTTTTCACATAGGGCCAGGTAGGTTTAGATAGCTTGTTTCCCTTAACAAATGAAATCATTATTAACATGTATGTATACATGTATGTATGTATGCTTATTAAAGATTACAATAGTTTCATTTTTATTATTTTAAATTGTGATTTTACTATTAAAAGTGAGAAGGAACTGCATTTTAGCATGGTGTCATTGTGTGTCTCTGTGGTCCACAGTAAGTAACAATGAAATGTAAGACAAACCAGAATGTGGTCAATATTTTCCTGATGCATCATGTGATTTCCGCATTTTTCCACACCTCACAAAGGACGCCAGGCTATCATCAGCTTGATATAATATTAGAAACCAGTCTTAAGAGATAAGGTGTCTGCTGAAGGTCATCTGCGCCCTCTTGAGTGAACATAAGAGCCCTTTGTGGTTGGGTTAAATGCACCTGACAGGCTGTTGGAGGACAATCACCCATTTTAATTGTCATGTAACGGTTTCATGTAGAGCCAAACTGTCTGCAACACTTCAGTGGTTGGAAATCAGAGCCCAGCCACACAACCACAGATGTGGTTATCTCAACATTTGCTACAGGAATGAAAAAAAAAAAAAAAAAAAAAAAAAAAAATTTAAAAAAAACAATATA
>VUQS01024223.1:0-16623 GCA_015108495.1 Heterochromis multidens | reverse complement strand
CTCCCGCAGATTCTTTGATAATTCTTTTGCTTTCCTCATGGCTCAGAATCCAACAACATCAGTGCAGCACTGAATGAAACATGCAGCGGTCTGTCTGGAGCCCAGAAACTCACTGACTTTTTATACACACACGCAAACAGATCACAGGTGAGGATGGTTACCTTTAGTAGTCATTTAAACCTGTGTGTCAACTTGTGTGTATGTTATCATGCCAAAACTTCCAGGGTATGTAAACTTTTGATCAGGGTCATTTGGATAGTTTCTGTTGTCATTATGATTTAAAAGGGCAAACACAATTGTTTGATAATAAACCCACCCAACCCACCAAACCAGTAACCATGAGTGAAAGAAAAGTTTTTGTATTATCATTCATATTCTCTGAAAAATGGCCAAAAAAATCACAAATTGTGCCAGAGTATGTAAACTTATGAGCACAACTGTATATGACTATCAGTGGATGACTGTTGATCGTCCACTGATGAAGCTCAGGAGATGAGCACGAACTGAGATTATTTTCACATTAATTATTTATAATTATTCTATCCTGGCTTACACATTTTAAAAAACACCTATGTAGGTCCTCTCGTGCTGCTCTCTCTGGCACCTAAAGGAATGGACTTCACAAGACTTCTGAATGTGTCCAGGACTCAAACAGAAACTGTCATTCACACCATGTCAAGTATTTTTATGTGGCAACACCATCAGCCTCTCTCCTCAGAACACAAAGGCACTGAACAGCGATCGTTGGCATTACAGAAGTCTTCTACAGATTTCTATTCAGGATTTGTGGAGTTTATGTCTCTTTATATAATGTCTCTGACTGTAAATAAAAGGCTATGTAGCCAGAAGTTACTAGTTAATGGCAGGAAACATCCACAGACTATATGTGTGGATCTCACAGACACAGATAACTGCTTATTAGTGCTTAGTACCAGAGATATTTGGGTGGGCTGTTTTTTTTTTTAAATCGGCTTCACAGCAAGCCATATTATTTTTGAGATAATTGCTTAAAAATACTTGAGCACACACACATTCTAAAGGTCCAGTTCAGTGACTAGACTGCCTAATAGCATCCTGCTTTTCACTCAAAGCAGATGTGATCTGTTATAATGGCCTTGATACAGTTCATGCCCCATGCTGTTAATATATCAGCTGTAAAGATGGACATTTGTGTGTGGGGCTTGACTCTGTTTTGGATCCTTAGAAGGAACTGTGTGTTCTGCACTTTGATGTTTTCTCTATTTATTTGGCCCTGGAGGTTTCCATTTATCTATACATCTCACAGTTTAAAATACTTCTAATTTCATTAATGTCACTAGTAATTACACATCACTATAGAAAAAAGGCCAAAGGTCAGGCCGTTTCACCCCCATGCTAGGAACTAATTTACACAAGCCACGTGAAGATTTACAGCATTATATCTGATGGCCAACCAGTAATTTCCAAATTGATGAAGGAGTACTTGTCTTTGTTTTCACTGTGTGTTTGGTAATAAGTGGAATAAACAAGCAGATAAATCAGTAGGAATAATTTGGAGCACATCTGCGTACTGTCACACTTAAATGCCATGTTGTACCGCAGTGGTGAGCTGGAACAGAAAAAACACTATCCCTCATTCATCTCTATTCTCATGCAAATTTATATCAAATGGATTATAAATTATCTGCGTGAGTAGCTGGATGGAAACAAACAATTTCATCAGGGCTGTTTAAACTATGATCTTAATTATTCCACCATCTTGAGTCTTTTAATTGTAATCATTATTAACACCGTGCAGTGCAGTGTCACTTTTTCTCAGTTTACCTTAACTGACAAGTTTGATGCTTTTCTGTGGTGTTTGTGTGTTAGTAAATACAAAGTACTGCTCCATGTTAACATAAAAAAATGAAATGACCTTAGAATTTTCTCAACAGTTTTCTGTGACATTTTACCCGCCATAACAGAAACATCTTTTTCCCTCTCTCCGGACTTTGGATTAATATGTCTCCAAAGTGTGCTGCCATTTCAGCTGTTGTATTTTAAAAGGGCAAACCTGATCGGGATCTTCCCAGTTGAGTTGGTATCTTTGTAGTGTGTTTTTAAATGTATTTTCCCAGGGCGTTGACAGAGAATAGGTACACTTGATGCATATTAGCTGATAAATCACCTTGTTTTGGCAGGTGGACTCAAGTCGCTTTCAGTTTTCTGTATTTATTTAAATGGCAGACACACTTGTGTATTGCAAAAGGAGATCACATTTGTTCTTTGAGCTAACAGAATAAAATTACTGGTAACAGAGGAAATAACTGCATCCTACTTTTCTTTAAACAAGTGAGATGAAAAGATATGAAGGTTTGGACAAGATAATCAGAAACGCAACATAAATATATATAAATATACATAATATATATAAATATATGTAAAATATATGTATAGATAGATAGAGATATAGATGTATATATATGTATATATAGAGTGAGAGATATAGAGTGAGAGATATAGAGATATATAGATAAATATGATATATATATATATGATATAACATATGATATTATATTGCTTTCCAAATGCTAGAGGTTTCATTGAATTTGCAGTTTCAGTCCTGAGCTGTGTGTCAGGGGACATGAAATCATGCTTGAAGGAAAGCCTCCATCCTGCTTTGAAGGATGAAGGACATGAAAATCTTTAGAGTGCATCCCAAGAAACCACACCATGGTTTAGATCTGGTGACTAGGGAAGTAATGGCATACTTTAAACCTCTTTCATGAGATATCATTTGATTTAAAGATACATTTATAAATTCAAAAGTTGGAAACGGGTGTCTTCTGGCCTCCCAGAGACACATTTCTGATTGTTTTAGTTATTCCACTTCTATGATAAAAAATAATGGTCTATTATAAAAAAAAGTTTGTGAACTTCCTGGATGTTTTTAAATGTGTGGTTTTTATTATTATTTGTTCCTTCGTCCACCACTTTGATCAGTTCTTGGATTTATTGTCATGTCTAGTTATGCACACACATTCATGCTCTCCAGGGAATGAAACCAATGACTTTGGAAATGTTCTGCTTATACCTCTGCCAACACTGAGAAAAAGAGAAGAACATACATTTACTTTATAAGAAAAAAAATCTTCTATTTCTTCTTCTTCTATTTCATATCTAACACATTTTTTTTATTTAAATCCTAGAATCTGCCATAAAATGCTTCAACATATTCTGTAAGTTGTTTAAACCAGTTGCTACCTCAGAAGTGCAGCAGTCATGAAGTATCTGTATGTGTAGGGCTTTTATTATGAAAGGAACAAGCCGAATTCCTTTAGAACAATGGGTTGGAGAGCAACAGGTGTACTTAAAATGACGAGCTAGGATTACATAGATCTTAAAAATGAAAAGATGCCTAAGATTTTGGAGGTACGTGTGCATGTGAATTAGTGTCCACGTATGCATGGCCATCATGAAAGAAGTTTTCATCTTTCTGTTCTACAAGTAGTTTAATTTGCCAAGTACTATGTGACAGTTATCAGTCACCAGCTCCACTACAGTCCAGTGAAGTTGGAGTAACTTTAATCGTGGGGCAAGTTCTTTCTTGGAGAAGCAGCTGAATGATATCAATGAGTGCCAAAAATAGAAACCTGCCAACGAGCCTGCTGGTAGGGAAAACACAAGATGGAAATAATTGGCTTGGAAACATGCTGCAAGTGACTTTCAAAAACAGATCAAGGGGCTTGTTCGTAGTCTCTAATATCTGGCCCGCCTGCCTAAGTGAAGTCTAACCACTAAGATGCTTTCATGTAAAGAGACAAACTTGATTTGTTTATTGTTGGTATCATTGATTCGACCTCATTAGGTTTAAATCCTCCCAGTCTTATTTTTAGTGTTGGGGAATGCCACATGTAATGTCTGTAATGGAGCTGTCATCTTAGTTTAGTTCTGCACAACAACTGCATGACTATTGTGCGAATACAGTTGTGTAGCCAAGCAGAAAACTTCTATATCACTTCCTATTTATGGGACCGAGTTCCTGACAAACACAGTGCAGTCGGGAAAAGGGCGAAGGGTGAGGAGATCAGGTGAAAATGAGCGAAGTAATGCGAAACAGTGCTCATCTGTGTGTAAGGATTCGTGTACCTGTTCCTTCTGAGTCCCACGATCACAACAACGTTTTTCTCTGTCAGTGGGAAGGTACAGGGCACCTTAATTACTTTCACAACAGCCCTCCTAACCCCGCTCACTAGGTCTACATTACACACAGAGACGGTATCTTAATGCTTCATGTCAAAGGGGATTTAGAAATATTGCACTGACCCTACATGGTGATGTATGTGAGCAAGCAATCACTCAGTAATGTCATCCAGCACACAGAAAACAAGCTTCCCACTGCCAAAGCTAAGGGAAATCAACAGGAATGACTTTCTCCACAGGGCATCCTGTTTGTCATTCTAAACACCTTTGTTGTTGATGGTCTGAATGTGGAGACGCAATACATAAAGTCTGTCACATGTTGGTGCAAGTCTGTTCAAACCAAGGAAATTATATTTTTCAATTGCAGGCCATGCTTGACAGAAACGAGTGACAAACTAGAAAAATACATGCACATCCACACCAAAAAGGTCCGAAAACAACAAGAGAAAAGGAACAAGACACTGCTGGGCTCCAGTTTCAACCCATTTATTGCACCACAAAGAAAGTCATGGTTAGAGCACCACAGTAATGCACATAGTGATATATCTTAAACCACATTACTAGTCACAATGATGACGATTCAGATGGAACTGTGCCTATAATAAATCTGTCTGGCAATTAACAATCATACATCTCTAATAGTGTACATAGTTATGCATACATAACAGGAAAACATCATGATGTGGAGGACTAAATTAGAAATTTAGAACCCCTTAGAGACTCACAACACATGAAAATGATACAGATAGTGTGTAAAATGCTGCACATACAACATGATACACAAATACCCACAACAAAAACACTAGTGCTCTTTTAAGAAAAGTAGCCACATGCTTCCTTTACCACATGCTTTATTCAACAATATATATACGGGTTTAAGTTTAGCCTTTCTAAGTGCAATATTTCCCTGATCTGTAAAAACCCAGGGAACCTTGAAAAACAGTTGACCGGAGTACCAGTGCTGTACCTGCAAAGGGTCATTGATGACCAGTTCACTAAATCACAAAGATTGCAGTATTGACTTAAATGCTTTGCATTTGAATCATAGAGATACTTGGTACATGTGGGTAAGACTGTGTAAAAGTGGCACCCATGTACAGTATGTGACCGTAATCTATCACAGGAGGAAAAGTAGCTTTTTTTTTTTTTTCTTTTCCTTTGGCATAAAAAGTCAGACTAAATGCATTCCTGAAATAAAAGCCAGTTTTCACTTTGAGCTTCCAAATTAGTTTATCCATATACCCATATACCCAAATACTGGTATGAGCACACTCTTTCAACGGATTTACGTCAGATTTAAAATTCTAGAATTATACAAATGTGCCCCAGCATGTGAATAGCTGGTCAAAGACGTAGAATGAGAATCCTGGCTGCACACAAAAACAGCCAAGCAATGATGTAATCAAAAATCTTAATTTCCCTCTTTCTCAAAACTGTCAGGAAACTGTCGTTTATTTAACAGTTTCTGATACATGAAGTGCAAATAATGCGCTATTCTGTTCCAAATCCTCATCCAGCAAACCTCTCGGCTATGAGGGAAAAACCCCTGCTCAGGGGTGCGACCTGGCCAGTCATCCAGCGAAATATGCACCCCTTAGTGATGCTGCCCGTGGCAATAATGCTATGTGGACTGTGATCGATCAGTGGTTTCTTATAAACCTAGTGGAGTTTTTTTTTAATTATTTATGGACATGCTACAAGTGACTTTATTTGCATTGTTGCTAAAACACAATAATTCATAGAACAGACACAGTTTGACATCTTCAAGTTAAACAGTCATAGAAAATAAAGATTGATAAATGTAATCTGTTTTTGAATGTTAATCTAGAAGATCTGAATTTTTAGGAAACACCAAAAAGCAAGAACTTTGGGCTTTAGCCTGTTTTTCTCATACTGTGTCACAAATATACCTTAACAAATCTATGTAGAGAAACCTTCAGTAGTAGTATTAGTATCCTTACTGATCAGGGTAGTCAGGCGTCATCAATTGGAAAACACTAGGAAAACGCTGTGTTATAGAAAGAATCTGAGTAAACCGTAGACAAACTTTCTTAATGCACAATTAATCACTAAATTAATGAAAAAGTGGTGGCAGATGTCAAAGCTTTTTTTTTCCTTCTTTTTTTTTTTACTTAACACAATTTGACCTGATTTCAGGCACAGAGCTGCAAGAAAAAACTGAGCACTGTGAGGGAACCCTGCAGGTAGCTAACCTACAGGTAATTGGAGCCAAGGTGACACACAGGGCCTTATGAAGTTCAAACGCCGTCTGTTTCAGAGTGAACACCCCCTGGCTTTGATTCACAGAGTGCCATGATGATGAAACCGTGGCTCAGGTCAAGCAAAACCATCAACAAACAGTTGATCTGCTGGGTGGTTTCAGGGACAGAGGCAGACAACATGTGGAGCAGAAATCTTGAGACTAAACTAAGAAATAAAACTAAAAGAATAATTAGCCGCTACATTGTGTAGTGTACATACTTGTGTACATTCCACCCAAGGCAACAGCTGAAGCTCCATGTGAAGTTCTCCATGAAACTGTTGCTAGGATACAGACTAAACATCCAGAGGCACTCTTCATAATATCAGGAGACTTCAATCATGTTTCCCTCTCCTCCCACCTGACCAGATTCACACAATTTGTTGACTGTCCTACCAGAGAAAATAAAACCTTGATCTGCTGTACACCAATGTCAAAGAAGCTTACAGAGCTACTGCCTTACCACCACTTTGCAGATCAGTCCACAACTGGAAGACTCCTCTCTACAGAAAATCATTCATACCCACAGACATCAGGCTTTACAGTTCTCATACAACTAGTAGATGAGCTATGTCAGACACATGAATTTCCCTTTGGGATCAATAACGTTATTCTTATCTTTCTTATCTTATCTCATTGTACACATTCTTTTACATTTTAAACACAACACATGAAAGTATAAGTTGCTCCGTTTTTGTTGTATGTTTTATCACACAGCTGTGTTTACACATTACAAGCCTTAAACAGTGGGAAATTATTGATTTGACAAGTAAAATATAAATATTGTATACAGTATATATATTTTGTTACGTTTAAATATGAATTCTGGAAACTAATGGGTGGCTCCCTTGCTTGTTTATACAGTCTGGGTTTTTTAATAATGACTCCTACTTCTACCTCAGGAAGTGTTGGTCATACTGAGTGATAAAAAAAATAGTTTTATTTTGTTATCTCAAATATACCAGAATAATGACTGAAAGGAGGATGATCTGACTCAAAATTATCTTACTCCCCAAAAAATAAACTAAATTATAGAGGAGCATGTTGAATATTTCATTTTAAACCTCCTGCTGTAAATATTAATTTTGTAAGAATACAGTTTAAGCTGTCTGGCTGATAGCTCATCAGTGATGCCACAATGCAGTTTCTTTTTGTTAAGCTCTGTACAAGTTTCACATTTTGTCATTTTAATACATAGGTTTTGTAGCGTTTAACGGGGAATGGTTTTGCATTTGCAGTTGTAAATAATAATTTTGTTTTGCTCATTAGAGCTTTGGCAACAGTCAGTAAAAAGTACTGCTGCTCTTGTGCAGCTGCAGAGATTGTCCGTGTCTTGGGTCAGATAGCTGTGGTATAGTATTGTTTTTTATTTGGCATTTAGGAGAAGAGTTTAGGCAGCTGATCATTCTGTCTTTATCTGTCAGAATCCTTTGAGGTCAACTCTTTGTGTCAGTGTGTTCATTCAAGCTCATTAAACTGTGACACAAAAGTGATGCTGAGGTACTGACAGGGAAGAAGGAGTGATGGTCTACTGCTGGTGCAATGTTTAATTTGCCCTGTTGGAAGCCTCTACTGCCTGATCAAGCTGATGTGTCAGGTCCTGCCACATGACCCATGGCTCATGGTGGTTCTGTTTTGATGGCCTGTTTGCCTTTCTGCTCTGTGTTTTGTGTTCTCTACCTGGGGTGGGGTCAGTTTATTTGTTGTAAGTCTTCTGGTTTATTTTGACATGTATTTGTTATAGTAGGGGCTAGTGCTGAGTGAGAAATTGTATTTTCATTGTGATTATATACATGTCCAGAGAACACATTATAAAGGACTGGCAGTGAATAAGTAATTAAATGAGTGGTTTACACATTCACCTAACAAGCGAAAGATCCCTGGTTGGATCCCAGGAGAAGAGACAAATCTCTGGAGTTGCATCAGGAAGGACATCTGGCGTAAAGACTATGCAAAATCAAATATGCAGAGCTACTTGATGTGGCGACCCTTTGTGAATAAGGGAGCAGCTGAAAGTGGCCCCATTCATCCAAAAAAAAACATGCATTTACACCCAGCATGCAGTCACATGACTCATTATCAATCATCACCAGTCACAGAGATGATGACCCCCGTAACATTTGCTCATATTCCAGTTTTCTTTGTACAATAATACTATAAGTTAAATACAACATATTTATAGTCATAGCAGGACAGTAGTTTCACTGTGACCTCACCCAGAAACTTGGGAACCTGAAATAAACTGTGTGTGTAAATTTGAAACTTTAATACTTATTTATCTCAGCTCGCATCATCATTGCAGGATAGAACAGTGTTGTTGCTCTTTGCAGATTTTCCTCATATCGAACAGGCCTACTAGTGAGCTCTACTTGATCCTTTCTTACATTAAATATATAGAGCGCTCAAATTTCATGACTGCAGCATGACCTGTGTGGTGACACACCTCTGAGGTCACAGGTTAGATTCCTTGAGGGAGTGCCTCCAACATTAGTTTCAGACTTGGGAATTTCTGGACCAGATGGAGAGAATGCCGAAGGAAAGAGTATATCTCTTTTCTCAGTAACTGCTGTTAAGTTCCCCCTGGGCGAGACACTTGACCTTCACCGCTCCACTGGAGCTTCAGTGGCTGGCAGCAGCCAATTGTGGTGCACTGGGATAAAACTCCCAGGATGTACGTGAATACAACCCTGTGTGCTCATGGCATTTTCTCTCATGAAATAAAGATTTAATGGTGTTAAAAATAATCCGCCAGTCTGTTTTGATTTGTACATTGATGAGTAGTGTGAGGATATAATATTGTGTTCTGTGTCTCTCCCCAAGATGAAGACTGTGAGCGTTGCGCTGGTGTTGTGCCTCAACGTGGGAGTGGACCCTCCCGATGTGGTCAAGACCTCCCCCTGCGCCCGACTGGAGTGCTGGATAGGTGAGTCCACGCAGACACCAAACATATAAAACAGACTCGGATACAACAAAAAGAGTTGTTCATTATGAGATGTATTCAGCTTAAATTAAACATATGTATTGCAATAAAGGTTCTCACACTGTGCTGCTTTCCTTGTTGGTGTGAAAATAAACAGATTTTCTGAGGCGTTTACTTTCCTGAGTGTGAACGCTGTGACTGATTTTAAAAACACTTTAGACAATATGCATCAAAAATTCTTTTAACTCAAATTTGAACAAACAGATATCATGCATGCACTGATGGAGCCATCATGTCTTTACATGGATTATTTTATTACCCAAATTTGTCACAGTTAAATTATTATAAGTGCATTTAAATTTCTCGTAGGCCAGCTCTCATTTTCTGCCTTTTTTTTTAAAGATTGGACAGTAGAAAAATGCCAGGAAATTGCAAGGAGAGATATAGGGAACAATAGTAGTTTTCAGTTTAAAGTACCTCAGGAACCCTTTTCAGACAGCTGCTGAGCACTGAGGTGAAGACCTGCAAAAAATTATTCAAATTAGTAAGCTGACATAGTGACAGCTGGTTTTTCATGCGGCATTCTATTAAAACTTAGCTATTAAGTTGCATCCCGGCTGCCTCGGTCAAAGCTGCAGGTTTTTTGTGATGCAAACTGCAAACAGAAAGCAGCCACAGCAGGCCAGCTGAAGCCTGCTCTTGTGTTATAAAGTCCAACAATGCAACACTTTCTTGCAGAGTTTTGTGTGGGGTTTATTAGTGCTTTACAGCGTTGGTGCATAAAACAATCTGGAAATACTGTTGCCGTTCTCTAAGTCACCCTTTTGTTTTTGCAAAGGCTGCTCTCCCAAAGGTGTTGCTTTCTCTCTTCATGTGCAGCAAAACCTCTCTGGACTTCATCAGTGGTGTAACAGCCAAAAAAACCCCAAACAAACAAAAAAATCCAAAAGTCTGCACTGCATTTCTTGAATTTCTGATTTCATTTTCAGTGGTTCTGCCCCTTTTCATTGAGCTTCGGGTAGTTTGCGGGATTTCTGAAAATTATGCTTGTTATTTTGCACTTTTGCAAAGTTACAGAAATGGCTTTATGGGGATTCTAAAAACAACTGTGAACAACCAAATTTTACAATGTTTACAACAGGTAAAAATATAATAGACCGGCTAGTAGTGATTTTCTGTATTGATCTTATATATGGAGGACTAGTTATTATGGAAAGAACACACTTCATGAGTTATCTTTTGAGTTATGTAAAGCTTGATGTCACGAATTATGTATAAAAATGAAAGTACTGTATAATACTTTACACAGTATTTATCGATGTTAGTGCTGGGCTACCATACATAGCAGCATAACGTAGTGTGAAAGCTATAACAAATATTTTCCCTCAGGATGAATTGCAACAGACTGTCATGAGGTTTAATGTGCCTGTGCATATACAGTCATAAGGTCATCATGTTCCATGTTATTCATGTTGCTGAGGTTAGCACTTACCTCAAGCACTGCTAGCCTCACAGAACTGCTGTCACTACTGTACACGCTTTTTATCAGAGCTCACAAAGGATTGAAAATGTCTTTTATTAAGCTTAAACACAGGCTTCTTGCTTTTTGGGGTGAAAAATAATTTGGTTTCAAAGAGCAAGGTAGTGTTATGGTGTTCAGCGCTACTGAGCACCATGACTTTTACATGACACTAAAACTTGAACTTTCACTTTGGGGATATTCTCAAGCTTTCCCACGGGAGCTGAATTCATAAGGCCTCTGTCACATCGGGATGAAGCAGTCTGGCCTCACCAGAACCACATGATGTGACACAGAAAAAAAGACAGTGAGAACTGTCTCCATTGAATGGGAACCTCAAAAAACATTGTTTAGCTCCCCTGGGACTGACTGACTGTTAGGAGTCAGGCAAGCGCATTAAAGTGGAAACACAGTTCTTAAAGTTTCTGAAAGTTTTTCAGTGGCTTCTGAGGACACTGTCGCTGTATAGACCTGCCACTCGGCTTTTGAGAAGCCATTTGTGTGTATGAAGTGTTAAAGGCTGAGGTGACGTCCTAAAATGCACCCTAGTGTTTATCTCTCACGGATGCTTGAGCCATACGCAGATTGAAAAGACTCACATCTGCTTTTCAGTGTTGTGTGTGGTTGTGTGAAAACTTCCTTTATTCACTGGCACCTTTTCACGTTGCACCATAACGGGAAATTGCAATGCCAGTGCACACAGTATAAACAGAAGCATTATGTTGCAAGATGCATGTTCATCAGGATCAGAGAGGATACTACTGATACTACTGATTTTTGTTTTTTATTAAAATTCTGTGTAAAGATTCAGAATCTTCACATCGTTTGGTTTAATTGGAGCATTACTTTTAATGATCCTGATTTCATAGTTGTACCATTGCCTGACAGAAATCACCATACAGGGAAGCTAAACAGAACAGCTGTCTGTGTAACGAATCACAGGACCAACACTGCACATGCGCCAAAAAAAAAAAACCGCTGCTTGCTCCCCTCCGCCTCTCACTGAGCACTCGCCAAGTAGGCGCAAAGCGAAGTGAACCTGAGGCGACAGAGCAAGGTCTTGTAGTCATAAAGCAGGTAATAGCAACCTTTTTTTCCCCCTAAAAGTGCACAAGATTTACACAAGATATACATACTCGCTGCAGTGTCACCCAGACGTTAGTGATGATGAGCTGAGCTTTCACGGTGTCGCTATGGTGGTGCTTTAAAACCAGATGTGACAAGTGAGGGGTGACTCTGACTGAGAAACTGTGGACACCTCATGCTCGTATGGTAGCGACTTGTCCATCACAAGGTAGCCACATCCGAAAACATCCCAGGCTTTCTTGCCGTTTTTTTTTTTATTCTAATGGGGACCACAATGTACAACTGAACATCATGTTGTATTAAATAAGGCTTGAAAGTAAATGAGTGGAAGTCTTTTTCCCATAGACTTCAATACAGCTGAACTCTGTTTTGAAACCAGAGGAATTGTCCCTGATGGCCATGTTGCTAGGCATGTCATGATAAATACATTTCTAAATTTAGAAAGAACAAATATTCAAATCACAAAACTGAATAGCAAATACCTACCCAACAAATGAAGTTGAATAGTTGAATATTTAAAATAATTCTTTTCTATTTTGAAGCTTCTAAACAAAATATTAAATAAAATTTGTAAATAAAATAAGTGCAGTAGACATAAGTTAAATCATGAAGCCATTGTTATAACCTTATGTGAGAAGTCCTCATTGATCATAACAAAAATGATTTAATTCTCTGCATATCAGTATCTCCTGAAAACCTACTAATACATTTTTTTCCCCCTGCCGAGCAGAATTTGATCTGTCCTTTATCTATATTCTGCTTTTCTTCATGCCATATTGATTTACTCTCATCAATATTTCAACCTTAGCGGCTGCTGCTGTTTTTTCCATACCCTGCTTCAGATTTAATAAGAAATGTGCCTTTGATGCTGAAATGAACAACTTCAACAACTTCTCTTTGTACTCATGGCATGGCTGAATTCTTAATCACTAAATGTTAAAGCATTAATTATATGGCTGGTTTCTTAGTTCAGGATTGACTTTATGTGGTTTTTCTCAGTTATGGCTGTTTTCTGTGTGTGTGTGATCGCAGTGTGTTTACACTCTTGTGTTTGCTTCCCAGATCCTCTGTCGATGAGTCCACAGAAAGCCCTGGAGACCATCGGGGCCAACCTGCAGAAGCAGTATGAAAACTGGCAGCCCAGGGTGAGTAGATTCACCTCCTTCTGTCTGATGTCTTTAACTGATACTGTGACCAAATACGTTTGCAGTAGTTGGATTCAGGATTGAATCAGATAACCAATCAACATAAAATGAATTAAAGGCAGTTTTATACTTGGCCTTTGTTACATTATATTATCACTGATCGATTTTGGCATCTATTAAGCCACTTGCACATTTTTTATATTTTAATTGTGCCTTTGAAGGTTGTGTCCATTCTTTGAACTCAACTAATCACCTGCCTTTCCATAAGCAATAACTTCTCAGTAAACTCCTCCACCGCCTCCTGGTACTGTGGTATTGATTCTACTGATGTTTGCTTAAAGCTCTGGGAACTTAAACATTATCAGCTTGCTCACTGAGAGTTTTCAGACAAAACATTTCGCTGTACACAACACTGATGAAAAGGCTTTCAGCTGTCGTGTTAACTGCAGCTCCTAATTTAATGTTCTTTGGGTCGAATTTAGAGTGTGAAAAGCTGTTTTTATACATTTCAGACAATGGTGGAAGAATCAGGTTTGGATTTCCTCACATGTTGTACAAAGTAGGAGATTCTGTGTCAGTACTGGAAATACTCTGAGGGGTGGCACTTGGGTAGACCATACAGGAGGCAGCACACTTGATGACCGTTCGCTAACCCTGTGAAATCTCTAGAATATTTACTGCTCTGTTGTCACATGGGCTCAGTCTGACATTACATGGACCTCCTCCTGGGGAACTGGCAGGTTAAAGACCATTTAAAGTTCTCTTTGACTGATTCAGTGTCTAGAAAACTTCAGGGTATCGGTGCATGTGTGAACTTTAGAGTCAGTATTGCATTTCTGGGGCTGATGCTGTTACCGAAAAAGTAGATTTTCTTGTCTGATTCTACATATTTTTTCCTGACCTGCTGATTCAAATTTTCTTTTATATATATTATTTTCTTTTAAATAACTATAATTGGCAGCATACATATATATTCTTCCAACTTTTCTTTATCAGATTTTTAAAATTTATGATCATTATAGAGCACTGACCTTTAATAACTTGGACACTTTCTCCACAACTACACCAGCTTACAGGACCTTCTTCCAGTTTCACTCAATCACACTTGTGGTTTTGGGTGTATGTGTTATGTGTATCATTTCTGCTGCTGGCTGCAAAGATAATTGCCCCTCAGGGATAATAAAGTTTATCTTGATCTTGATCAAATAGACCTCAACAGAAAGTGCTCAAGTTTACTTGACAGAGGTTGCTTTTTAATACAAATAAAACCCGGCTGAAAATGACTTGCACTGTATCCCACTTGATCTACCGTCTTTTCCATGCCTGTGTAGGTCTGTAATGTGTGTAGGCCTCCAAGATGTTAGTTCTTTTTTGAGTTAGTGCTAATAAATTTTTAACAACAGTTACTTTTACTGAAATTTCTGTTTAAAAAAAAAAAAAAAAAGTTCATACTTTATTATGTGTTTTTATAAACTCAGCTGTTGTAAGTTTATATGTGTGTATGCATTTATTTGTTCCTACAGCAGCAGTTGTCCTTTTCTCAAAGGCTCCTTGGTGTTTTTGTCCTCCAAATATTGGGAATTCATTGGAGCAGATGACACTCCTCCAAAGCAAAGGTCTAAAAGAAGAGCAGAGATGGAGAGTAAATGTAGAGAGGCTTTCTCTGTTTGGGCAGAGAAAGCAAGGAAGCAACATAACTGTGACAGCAGGAAATCTCATCCTAGTGACTGACTGCATTTCCAATGTTTAGACAATGCTCTGCCAGTTACTGACATAGATCACCATAATGGTGCAAGCCGTAGTGTTTCAGATGTGTGTCACTCGAAAATTTGATCTAACAGTTTTTATTTCTGCTTTTCTACAAACGTAAAGTTCTACGCTGACTCCGTCACACAAGTCTTTTTTTCCCTTCAGGATGAAATCTAATCCTCACAGCCAATATTTCTAATAAATGCTGCTGATATCTGCTGATATTGGATTATTGCTGACAAATTGGTATCACTGCCTTTGTTGGTGAATTAGCTGAAAGAAATCTCTCTGCAGGAATGCCAAAGGTACGCTCAATTTACCTTGCTAAAGCCAGTGCAGCTAATACAGCAGTCTTTCATGAAAGGAGCAATAAATCCTTCGTTCATGAAGGTTATAATGTTCAGCTCTTCGAACAGGAAGATGTATCTGTTGTTGAACTCCATAAACCACTCAGTGTTTTTCTGTGCAAAATAAAACACAAGTTCTTAACAAAATATATGTGTTATGTGTTTGAAAGTGCTGTATCTCATTTCTAACTGAGTAAAAGAGAATTTATTTAGTTCCACTTTCTCAGTGGGAGGATTTACCGCTATGATACTGACTATCTTTGAGGTTGGGACAAGTTTTGGGCAATTTGAAGAAGTCAGATAGTCAGTTGTGCTTTGTTTAACTACTGTTTAGCATTTTGTTGTCCAGTGCATTCATGTCGAAAATGAGCTGTTACGGAAAAAATGCATGATTGCCTATTTCTGGGTATAAAATAAGTCTTTCAAAAAAATTAAAACGGTGCCACTTTCTTTTCTCAGTGTACACTTCATGGACCTTGTTTCTAGCCATTAAATGCTTGATACTAGTTTTCCTGAGGAAGACCTTAGCAGCAGGGTTAATGTACAATCTGTAGACAAGAGACAAGATTTTTTGGTAGCTGAAGCTATCTGGTTTATAGTCCGCTTGTAGTCCTATTGACCAGAATATGGTTGCATGCAGGTACATTTGCCAAAATTCAACCATAAACCATAAACTAGCTTTTGATTAGCTTTTTTGTAAACCACAGATATCCACTGACTTCACAAGAAACCCTGAAATATTGTTATTGTTATTATCTCCAGAGGCTAAGTCGTCAGATCAGAGGTTAAGTTTAGCCTCACGAATAATGCTTTTCATCTTTTGATCCGTTTAGATCTTTCCCCCAAAGATGTTTTTGTAATGTTGGTGAAGGTGGACCACATCTGGTATATAAACTGTTGGAAACTGTGGGCAATACTCACAGAAAGTTCAGCACTTGTAGTGTTTATACGCTGCTGATGTATAGCATCAGTTTGGGTATCGGTAGCTGTCCAGTAACTAAGATGATAATGTTATTTCAGCTGGTTATTATCTTTTCATTTTAACATTTGAGCACATAAACTTGCCATGCACGGTGGTGTAGTGTTAGCTGGTTTTGACTCTCCTATATATATTTTTCTCTGTGCTTCTTGCTGAAAGAAATACATATCCTCTGGAGAGTGACTCAAAAAATAAGCAAACACTTGAAATTTGATCCGAGTGCTTGAGCTGAGTTGCATTTGCTGTTATTGGATTTGAATTGGATTTCAAACCACCTGCGAATATGCTTTAATCTGCTCATATACTTTTGGATTTGATCATGGCCTTTTTTTTTTCTGTCGAGACTTAGTAACAGAATGTGAACATGGCCTCTGAGGGTTGAAGAAGATAGACATTTTCTCTCTCTCTCTCTTTTTTTTTTTTTTTTTTTTTTTTTTTTGGGCGGGGGGGGGGGGAA
>VUQS01024222.1:44506-58382 GCA_015108495.1 Heterochromis multidens | reverse complement strand
TTTTGTTTCTGGTGTCCTTTGACAGCTCTTTGGTCTTGGCCATAGTGGAGTTTGGAGTGTGACTGTTTGAGGTTGTGGACAGGTGTCTTTTATACTGATAACGAGTTCAAACAGGTGCCATCAATACAGGTGACGAGTGGAGGACAGAGGAGCCTCTTACAGAAGAAGTTACAGGTCTGTGAGAGCCAGAAATCTTGCTTGTTTGTTATTGACCAAATACTTATTTTCCACCATAATTTGCAAATAAATTCTTTAAAAATCAGACAATGTGATTTTCTGGATTTTTTTTTCTAATTTTGTCTCTCATAGTTGAGGTATACCTATGATGAAAATTACAGGCCTCTCTCATCTTTTTAAGTGGGAGAACTTGCACAATTGGTGGCTGACTAAATACTTTTTTGCCCCACTGTATCTGTCGATCTGATATGATAGGCTTCATCATCATCATGGCTCCTTTTTATAACAAATGTCGCAAAAAGTAAGATAAGCCCACAAATTACTAAACAAAACGGAGATAGTCCTGCTTGTTTGCTTACTTAGATTAGTTTGTGGCTGATCGGTCTTTTTTGTTGTTTATCTGGGACCAGGTTGTGTTAATTGATTGATCATATTACTAAGAATTTTTGTCATATGTGGGAAGGACTAATAAAGATGAGATATGCATTCACTAATAAAAGTTCATGCAGTTAGATAATTGTGGGCTTTATTAAATGTCATTCCGTGTTGTATTAAACACATCTTACATTTAAACAGGTGAATCTAAATTAGTTTTGATTTGACTTAAGACTAAAGAAAAAGGACTATTTTGCATGTTTTCATTCTTTTTACTACAAATAATGCAGACTAACCAAACGGATGTAGATTCTTTTTTTTAAAAAAAAAAAGGTCTCTACAAAGTGGAAAAATATTGTTAAAAAGTGAAATTTTAAAGCAAAATCACTGGTGTGGTCTTTTAAAAATCTGACACTCTCCTCCTAACTTGCTGCTCAGGAAGGCAATATTAGAGGTATGAGTTAACTGCTCTGACCTCCTCTTACAGGGGCTGCAGCTCTGTAACTACGTCATTAACCCTCCGCTACACACTCCACCTGCAGTATTTCACCGTGACTCCCAGAATGTGCCACCCTCCAGCCAGCACTGAGCCAATATAATGGGCAGCAAACCTAGTCCTGCCTGAATACTGTTGGAGGATCTAATCTAACTGCTTGCTGCTTTGCTAACAAACTTCTCTCTGTGTTCTCCCTTTGCTGTTGCTTCTCCTCCTGTGGGTTCTTCCTCTCTCGCCGCATGTCCCTCTGTTTCTCTCAGACCCGTGGAGACAGAGGCTGTCTTCTGTTTGGACATCTGTCCATCTCTGTTTTCATCTCTGATAAGGTAAGTTTTGCTGTCACTCTGGGCTCCATATGGCGACAGTGTCTGCAGTGTGGTTTGTGTGCTGGATAAACACTGTTGATAATCATGCTTATTGTGCTCCTGTAACATTTAACATGCTGCCTTTGCTTTCTGTGTTCTGCCAGGAGCTTCCACCCAGCGCCTACGTATAATCCACTCAGTTTGCTGATGGTATCTATTTGCAATCTTGCAAAGCTGCACAATATCTCTTTAATTCTGAAAAGGCTGTCAGCTCAGTGAGTGAAGAAAAAGATTTAAACTACATGTTAAAGACTAATTTTTGCTTGGTAGGATGGGTTCATGTTGTCAGAATGAATAAGAGTCAACCGCCTCTTGTCCCGCCTTTCTTTAAATGGTACCTGTCTCGTGAAGATGCCTCTTTAGTGCTGCCACATGCACACTGAAGCTATTCTTTGCTGGAGTCATGAGACTAGTGCTGGTGGTGTGTGGGTATAGCAGAGGTTGTTAATTTAGCACTCTAACAGCCACAGTTTGTGCAGACATGTTGGAGAAATGTGCCGATCACTTCCTGTGTTTATCATCCAAACACATGTGACATCATGTGATTGGCATTTAAAAACCGAGAAAGTTCTGAGTTGCGTTTAGAACAGGTTTGTGTGATACTGGATGTGCATTTTCACTTTGAGGATTGTCTACTTGCACAGTGACTCACAAGTTTATGCATTTGCCAGGATGCCATTTAGCTTCACAGTTTGATGCACTCATGATAATTGAGGAAAGTTACTAGCGTCTTCATCTTCAGGTGCAACATGCACAACTCAACATCACATCCGTAAAGTTAAACTGAAGCATAAATCCTAACAGTGAAGTTCAGATATCTGGTTAGCATAACATTCTTCACACTCAGATCACCATCTTAAAGAAATAGAAAAAGTAATACCACCCATAGCTTAGCTTAAAGATGGGAAATATAAAATCTTTATTAATAGTATAAATACAACCATATACAGCATCTAACTCGGTGAATTTTAGAAGTGTTTGGTAGGTGGATTTTCTGTTTCCCTCACACTTATAGACTTTGTGCTAAATTATTCCTTGAGTCAAACACTATTAACACGAACAGGAAGCATTGTGTTAATGGTGCAACTTTTAATTTATCCAAACATCTTTAAAATGTGCAAAGATTAAGTCTTGTTTCAGGGAGACTGTACCTTAATTACATACACATAGGTTATCTATACATATACATAGGCTATATAGACTGGATATAAAAGATGGACAAAGCCACTGTGATGTTGCCCATTAGACTTACATTTTTTAAGCTCTAAGTTTGGGATTTTTGATGTCGCCATCATGTTGTTGTTTGTTTGTTTTATTGTTTTTTAGCCAGGCGTGACCATGTTTCCAGAAGTTTTAACTGGGCAGTTAGCTAGCAGAGTTTACATCTGCATTTCATTGCGATATTAAATGGGACTTAAACTTTGACTAGCAAAAATCAGGCTAAACAACCGGTGTTTTAAACTGAAGGCTGAACACGATGAAACGGTACCCACCTGTCACTCAAAACTGCCATCCCCTTAATTTTGTATTTCTTTATGCCAGTATTTTAAACAAGTGATGTAGTATAAAAATGCCAACATTGTGCACTTGTCATAAGTGGAAATTGGTAATAGAAAGAAATTATTTTAAGGCTGGACTTTTGGACACATTGCCTTTTATTTTTCACACATATGTTTCCACTGGCAGGAAGAAAGTTCCAGAAAACAGTTTTCAAGAAAGCTCATCCAGTGAATAAATTCAAAACAGCTAAATTTACACTCAGACTTTTTTTGGTACAAATATTTTACTCCCTGACTTCTACTCAGTAGTCATTTCAAGCTAGAGACAGTTGTTTATCAAAGCCAAGCATGATGGCTTTCAAAGTACACCATAATGTGGTTTATTGTTGCCAACAGCAATTTTATAATCATCGTGAGCATGGTTAACATTTTCTTTCTTTAAACAGTCTCTCATTTTGTTCAGAATCACACAGCAGTGGTCTGATACACAGCTGGTTCTCAGGCTCTCGTATACAGCCAGCTGTTGGCAGCAACTGGACCAGAGAAGAATCTCCAAGTACTCCTCTTTTTAGATGTTTAAAACCTTCGAGTCCTCATGAATCTACAATACATAACGTCACAAACTGAGACTAATGATTGTGTGGGCCTCCCCATGCTTCATCTGTAGGAGCATATAGCCCTGGCTTGGCTGCAGGAAAACTGTTGGTTTACATTAATCAGATTAGTGGCCATGAGTTTTCCAGTGGAGCTTATGAGGTCTGGACCTGCCTCTCTATCTCATCCCTCCCTCAGCTGCTCTTTCCCCTCCTCCTCACTGGGCTGACCCACTTCTCTGTAAACCAACAACCAGAATCTCCTTCTGTCTCCCTCTCTTCCTATCACCCACCTCTTTAGCAGGGACGTATTGGATGCAGATCTCTCCAGATTGTGTATTGGATGAGATGATTTTCCACGTTTTTGTCGCTGATCCTCTTTGTGCTTCTCAACAGAGATGGTTGGTACAAAAATAAAATAATATAAGGCACAAATGGTGATCAATTTGTACTAGACTTGAAGATATCTAATTTTTCTTACTTTCTTGGCATTTCGTCAAGGTGTATGATGGTATTTATGGAAAAAAATGAAGGGAAAAAAGAACAGCTGTTGGTAACAGAAGTCATTGTAGCTGGGGATGTGAAGGATTAGCTGGCTAGGCGACTAATCTTTGTGATTCTCAGTAGTTGGCACCAGAAATGCTTTTTTGTTACAATTATTATTAATATCATTAAGACCAGTGTTAATTTTGACATGAAATTTTGATTTAGTTTTAGTCATAATTTAGGCATCTAAATTCTTTTAGTTTTAGTCTAATTTTAGTCAACTAAATATCGTAAGATTATAGTAGACTAAATCTAAAGTTCATTCAGATGATCAGCATATAAAGTGTAAAAGTTGCTCCACACAGTTGGGAGTTAGCTGTACCGTTTCCTGGGGGCAGATCAAATGTGCGCGTCTAACCTTACTGCACAAGGAGATTACTGCTGATTGGATCACTTACCAACTCGTCCCGCCTTTCTACACAACTTAATTAGTTCTGATTGGATCGCATCTCTCCAGAATATTTTCATCTCATTTTTATTCATTGATGAAAGTGTCAATACATTTCATCAAAGTTTTTGTCCTCGTGCATTAGTTTTTATTTAGTTATCGTCTTGTTTTTGTCAGGAAAAAAAAAAGTCATTGATGAAAACTATAACAAAAATTATTGGTCAACGAAATGAACACTGATCAACACCCATTCACTGTTTTTACCCAGCACAGAAAGAAGGCTCCTGGTGCTAGCACTGCTAATGTTGTTCCCACTGTTAGACTTGTTAATTAGTCTCTCATTTTTAATTTAATCGATTAGCAAATAAGTAGTTATGGACACCCTGCCTTCTTCTATAGACTTTTTCTAGAGGATCCATTGACAGCTGTTCCTGCAACAGACACTGACACACAGTGTGCTGAACTGAGATCCAGTTTGTGGTCACTACTTTAGCCCTCTGCTTTCTAGAGGCAAACACTGCACATGGTTTCTTCCATGTTGGCCCGTTATCAATGGGACCAAACCCAAAATGCTCCCAAGTTTATAGTTACAGTTTGTTTATGACTTGCAATCACCTGTTTCACAGCTGAATGAGCTCAGCTGAATGTATATGAGGGTATTTAGAAATGGTGTGTTGCTACCAAGTTTCTCCCTTATTAAATTAGAAATGACCAAATCACATAATGGTTTTCCATGTGTTTGTCATTTAACTGACAGGACTGCAGAAGTTGGGGATGGCAGCACTTACAATGGATTCACATGGCAAAAGAATAAAATCACAAATTAAATATATACCTAATAATATACTTCAGAGTGCACAAAAATTCAGAGTGTTTGGTATGTTCCAAATATGCCAGTAAAGCACTAAATATACCAGCTGGTGGAGCTTTGGAACTCTGAGGCAATAGCTAGTGATATTTGTTAAAAATGAAGTAGCCTTAGCCACATAAAGAATGAGGAGGCCAGCAACAGATGGTCTGCCATGATCTCAGCATCATGGAGTCAGTGTGGGATTACATGAAGGGACAGAAGACACCAAGACTGACTAAATCCAAAGAGGAATTCTAGCAGGTTCCCCAGTTCTGGTTTGCATCTAGTTCTGACTCGGTTCCTTTTCAGAATCAGCTCAGATTAAAAGCTGTTGAAATGAAAAACGCTGAGAATGGACAATGTGATAAATCTGTGAATCATCTATAAATTTATTGCAGTACCATAGTGGTTGAAATGAAGTACAGGATGCCTGAAACAACCTACCTGGCAAAAAAAGCTGAACGTTGTAAAAAGTGAACCTGTTTCAGAAATGACGACATGATGACAAGATTTTTTTTTTTTAAGTCAAGTTATACTCGTTCTATTTTCAAAACCCTTTTTATCTAGCTTTTTTTTTTCTTCCTTTACTTTTCGGCAGTCTTGGAAGATGAACCAGAGCATCTCTTTAAATAATTAAAGGATAAAATGGCTGATGTTTAAGACTTTATGGTGAGACAGATGCCTCAGGGTAGAAGCACAAGGAGAAGTTGAGGTGTAGATTTTTATTGCTGGTGTCATTTGATATGTGATTAATTTATTTGGCTGACTGCGTCCGTATTTTGTGCACACATGCACTTCTGCTTCGTTCATCATGCTTGACAAACCAGCCTCAGATGCTTTTGAAATGATTTTTGTTGCTCTGATGTGGTTTCCACAGCAGAAGCTTCTTGTATGTGTTAGTGTGATACCAAAGCTTCTCCTACTTCTAGCCCCCCTGATATGGTCTCAGTAGCCTCCAAGTCACATTTCTTTTCCTTCAGAAGGTCCTGAAATTGGCGAAGTTTATCCCGAACAGTTTGTCGTCTTCTGCACGTATCTTCTTGCTCATCCGTCACATTTTTCACTCTCTCATTCCTCTTGTATTTTGGTCTTTAACAGCTTCGTGGCTCCCATCATTTTTGCTCTCTTTCAACAGTCCTCCTGTTCTCTGTTGGTCAGGCCTGATGGTCTGCTGCCCTGTTTCAGATCAAGGATTGTCCTGTAGCTTTTGGATTCCTGAACCAGAGGTCACTCTGACAAAACAGTTTTTCAACCGTGATGGTAGACATTTTTGAAAAAGTTGCTGTTTTCTGATTATCAAGATCAGGTTTTTGTTCCATGAATAAAGAGGATTTACAAAGTTGGAAATAAACTTTGGTAATTGGCATTTTTATGAGTTAGATCCAAAGATTGTTGCCTGTATCAAGTTGCATGTTTGCTTGGGTTAGCTTAGCAACCCAAGCTTAGCAGCTTAGAAACAACTCGCATGGATATGCCCAGAAGTAATTATACCCTATTATAAAACCAGACCCATTGTGCTCATTTCCAGCCCTATATTATATTCTTAGACTTTACCTGAGTAGCTTTGCATGATTTACTATTCAAAATAATCCTTATTTAACTCATACTGTGCTTTAGTAAAGCAACAAAGTTCATTCATTCTCTGAAACAAACAGTTTTAGTTCCTCTTTCTCTTCACCCTTATTCTTCTGATTGGCTGCCGCCTGTAAACAAAAGGTTCAGTTGGCAGGTGGGTGGGGCTTCTGTCCTCACAGTTAGAGCTGTGATGACCATATAAAGGAGATCTCCTCTTTTTAATGTCGTACAGATCCAAGAGTAGAAAAAACTGTCTGAAACAGAGCATTTAGAAGCCTGAACTTTTGGCTCATAGGAATTACAAACACAAACTTCATAATTTGTCACTTGGGCAATGTTTAATATGAGTATCCACCACAGAAAATAAGAAAACACATAGTAGGTCCACTTAAAAAAATGGTCAATTAGCTTGTTACATCTCATTTGATCAATCTATCTATCAATCAAGTAAATCTGACTCCCTATTGTTCAACCAGCAAATCTCAAGAAGTAAGTTAAAGCAAAAGAAGTAGAAGTAATGTCCTTGGTGGTAGTTATAAACCAATCCATTATTTTGAGAGCATCTCACACATTTTTGGTTGTCACATTGGTATACAAGCTCCTTATCCATGTAACCCCCTGAAAAACCCTCTTCAGTCTGATTGTACTGTTTGCAGCTCAGCAGATCTAAAACACTAACTGTGGTCCAAGTCCTGAATGGACTGTTTTTCCCCTATATCTGTGAATTGACTTCCACTGAGGGGATTGAACCCAAGTTCGTGATAAACATCCTCAAACCGCAAAACCACAGCCAATGGCAGGGGTCTAATGAACTCGCCACATAAACCAAACACTCTCATCTGACCATCTGTTCATGGATCATTCAGGGTCTGTGACCCCTCTAAAGCCTCATGGACCAATCACAGGAAATGACTAAGACAATCTTCTGTTAGGTTTATGTAATTTTATCTTTAATTCAATATTTTATGAGCCAGCTGCAACTCTTCACCTTGGGCTGCTAGCAGAGACGTCTCTAGTGGGGGGGGGAGTTGTGCTCACCATGTTCACTGACGTCTTTCATAGTGATTGAAACAACATAAATACATTGAGCACACAGACTTCGCTAATATTTGGTAATTAAGCAAGGAAGACTTCCCTCATGCTGTTGTTCTGAGTGTGGAAGTATAGATCAGAATAATGCTTCAGCTATAGATTAATATAAATAGATTTTTTTTCATAGTGAATTGATAGTTATTTTGTAATGATATCAAACATGCCCATGACCCCATGGTCAAAGGTGACATTTTTAAGTGTCTGGATTGGATTGTTGTCCAACCAACAATCAACAATCTCAAAGAATTCACTACTTAGTAATATACAACAAAGATTAAATCTGGGGATACTTACAAATATTTTTTTCCATGATCATGTACTTTGCTCTAGACCTACATCTACTCCATACAGCAGGAAGCTACAGTGGTTCTTTGTTTGCACAGACACTGCTTCAGATGTAAACATTCTTGTATTTTATTTTTTTAGTCTGAGGTTGCTGATCTTACCCTGTTTACCCACCCCAACTACCCAAACACTTAGAGAAGCAGTGTTTGTCCAGGACCAGTATAATACGAGTCCTCAGTACCAATCCTGAGTAATGGTGTGTTCAGCTCAGGGTTCTGTGTCTAGCTAATAGGTTCTCTGTCTGTCTGTCCGCCTTAGACTAAACACAGTCTAATCCCTTTACTGCAGGTTGTAGGTAATGTGTGACTGCTGTATACACACACAAACAGACACACATGCTCCCAGGACTTTGTGTGATCTTCCTCCCAATGCTGACTGTTGTGTCAGTGTGACTCAGCTTTATAAGCCTTTAGGATGAAATTTAATAAAAAAAATATCAAAAATGAAGTCTGTGTGAGCCCCTTCTCCTCTGAATATTTCATACAGTGTAGCTGTTGTATTTTGTAAACAAATGTATAAAAATAGCATCACAGCGATCCTTCATCTTACCTCTATGCATTGTTAATTTGAGTAGATTTGAGATATATTTCATTCATCCTGTTGCCACGGTGACTTCAGAAGTTACCTGAGTTGACTCTCCGTCAGTGGTGTTGGACAATAAGCAGATAATAACTTTGTTTGTGAATTTCCTCAGAGTCATTATATTGGTATGTTAATGCTAACACATGGGTTATCAGCTGATGTTGGCAATTATAAAACTCATGCTTACATATTTAATACAAACCTACAAACATATGTCCACTTATCCAATTCGTTGGGTGTGGTGGGGAGTGAATGTCATCGCGGTGTGAATGTGTGATAGAAAGCACTTACATGTAGAAAAAAGTGCTAGTATGAATGTGTGTGTAAACGGGTGAATGATACATGTTATATAAAACACTTTGAGTGCCCAAGTAGAGTAGAAAAGCTCTATATAAGAACCAGTCCATTTACCGTGTATCATATATTCAATTCTATGTTCTGCGTTGCAACATGAGAGTTGATGTGATTGATTGGTTTGTCAAAGTCAATAAAAAATTTCATTTCGGATTAAAGTACTGTTGATGTTCTCAGAAAAAAGATCCAAATCCGTTTATTTTTGGATGCTACAAGGTTGGGCATAGTATTCAAATTTTAGTCTACAGAGGACACAAAGAAAAACTTTAGATTTTCAGGCCAAATTATTTCTGTTGGATGGCTAGCTTTGGCCCATGGGCTGCTCTGCTCCTCTTGCTGTAACTGAACTACTTAAAAGCAGTTCTCTTTGCAGCACATGTTTTTATGTTTCTGACTTTTTCTGTATTAAAATGCATGAGATTCAAAATATTAGAAATATTACAAATTCTGGTGTTAATTCTGGTTTCTTTTCAGAGCTCTCAAGCCATTTTGGGGATCTACAGTATTGAATACTGTTAAGTTATTATGTCCTCAGCTGTAAAGCTTTTGGGCTTAAACCTCTGCTGAAGTCTAAAGGAGCAGTAATTGGCAATCCATAGCAAAGTCAATTTTCACATACTCCCTCATGTCCCAGCACGCTGGTGGCAGATGCCTCTGCTGTTATTGGCATATTAACACTCAGCATTGACACTCGCATACATGGTTATCCTTTTGTTGCTTTCACTTGTGCTGCCTGACGTGGATTAGATATGTGGGAGGTGTCTTAAGTTTTTGGAACATCAGCTTTTGGTTAATCTTGAACGTCACTCAGACATACCACACCCATACGCACAGTCAGACACATCTACAATTACATATCAGACCTAATCCTTTTTATACAAGGTTCTCTTTAATATCGGCCCCAAGTAAAGGCTTGCTACTCCATTGTTGCATAACTGGCAAAACTGCAGAGCTAATTTATGCTCGCTCCCACATTGTTCCCTGTAGATCTCACCAAGGCTACAGTTGTACTCTGCGTCTAATTTAGCACCAGTCTGCTCCCAGCACTGATATATTGGGAGTTAGTTACAGTGAGAGTGAACAATGTGAAACTCGGGGAGGAGGAAAATAATCAGGAACTTCTGAGTCCTGTCAAGTCAAGCTTGTAGAGCAAAATCTCATAGAGAAAGTATTCAAACAGCTCACTTTGAATGCTTAAAGGTCCACTCAGTATGTTTTTAATAATATCATTTAAAATATGCTGTATGCACATAGTAAATAGTTTAGGTGTTTGGAGAGATTTTGTCTTCCCTAGTTATAATTCATGTATAATTTCTTACTTTAGTTTATAGATGAGCTAGGCCTTTCTTTTTTTTAATCAGGCATTATTACAACCAAGTCTTTCTTTTATCTACATCTCCCTGTTTTTGTTTCTTAAATCTGATCTCTATGTGCTTATTTATAACTTTAAGGCCAACATATCATTCAACTGTATGAATGAGAGCTACAGAGATATCCTGGGTTTTTTTTGGGTTTTTTTTGTGCATTTTATTTGACAATAAAGCACTTTGAATTTGTACTTTTCCACTGCAGCAGGAACTATCACAGGAGGTTTTGGTAATGTGTGACCTCTGCAGATGTACAGATGACTTCAATGTGTTAAAGTTGCAACTAAACAAGATATACTTATGGAACTTTACAGACCTTTTATGGAGTCAGAAGTGACCATATTTGGATGGCAGGCTGGAGTGTTAAGTTGTCAGCTAAGGCTAACAAGTTTGGTTGGCAAGCTGCAGCTATAAACTCTGAAACTGCAGCATACCAAGACCAAATATATGTGCTAAGTAACAGACAAATAAAATACTAGAACTTCACTCATCAAAGCTGAAACACAGAATTTTTGGATAGTTTGTACCTGACAGCAAGCCATGTTATGTGTTAGATCATTCTATTAAAAACACCACAAACAGGGTGGTGAGGTCCAGTTCAATCACTCTGATTAGAGGAGCAAGTCAGCTCCCGTGTGGGGACAGCTGACCTACTGTCCATAGAGACCTGTACCAAGCCGTTACAGGTGCTTTTTAGCACTTCTGTGTGCTGTATAGCTCCAAAGGAAGGTTACATTGGAAGATGGGTGTGGTCTGACCATTAAGCACTGGGTAATGGGTGCTGTAAGTAGCAGGGTAAAGGGCCTCTCCACTTTCCACACTCCACAGAGGACCTCTGCATGTTCACCCCATGTTCCTTTTAATTTTTAATGCATTTCTCCACATATTATAAACAAAAAGATACTCCATATTTTCAGAGATGGGCATGGTCCAAACTCTTTGGAATGATCCTATCATAAGGTTGGCTGAAATGTTGTTCTAGTTTTCTGCAGTCTGAAGTTTATGGATGTTTTATGTACCAGTTTTTACATTGACATTAGCAGCTCACAGACCAAATGTGGCACATGGAGCTTTAACTTTAACAAGAGATGAGACTTGAGTTTGTGCTGAGGTTAAGAGCACAGTGAGGCCTCGAGTAGTGGCATGTTTGACAGGTTGTTGTTTCTGCAACAGGAAGTTGGCTGGCCTTGACAAAGGGTTTTGTCCAGTGGGAGGATAGCACGGAGGAAGTGGATGTATGGGAAAGCCAGGTCACAGTGAACTGTTGGCAGAGTCCCTGCAGAGCTAAAAATAAAAATAAAATCCCTTTAGGTTAAGTTGCAGCTGAATTTAAAATGCAGGGTTGCTCTTTGGTTTTGTACAGATGTGCAGGCTGTTTTTCTTTTAAGAAGACATTTCACAAAAAGAGAAGTTTGTAGTGAGAATAAATAATGCAACTATTAAACAATGTCTACGAATCTGAGTTTCCCTGTTTTGTGTTTCTTGTGCATTAGGACATGCCATAGAGGCACATAGTTGGTATGATGTGCATTCCTGCTAATCTGCAGGTTGAAACGACTCAGTCCTCAGTGGCAAACAAATGTAGATGTTGACTCATCAGGTTATTTTATTTTTCTTCCCTTCTTGTTAGTTTGAGTTTTAATTTTTGTGGAGCCCATTTTGTACAAATGTCATGCATCCTGTCTGAATGAAGTCCATTGTGTATGAACAGGACTGGACTGACTGCACGCGACAGGGTATCAGCGTTTGTAGGACACACACCATCCAGTTGTGTGCAAAAAGGAAACTAAACATTGACATGGACAGAGCAGCCTGGCGGGCAGGAAGCAGTGAGGGCTCTTTAGCTTTCTGTGTCAGCTGATGTGGAGCTGCAGTTTGCCAGAGGCTGAAACTGTAGAGCTGCTTACAGTGGAGCAATAAGACTGGACACTACAAAAAAAAAAAAGAGGACACACACATTTCTTTAGAAATATCCTTTAGGGAAATCCTGAATGGATATACTCTATATTTAATGCATATTTTTATATTTTGATACATTTGTTTCACATGTTTATTTATTTTTTGGTTTTTTTTTAATAAGGTTTGCCTTTCACTGTACAACTTCACATATAATTATTAATTTATTAGTATTGGTTAGTACTTGAAAGTGCTCCAAAAATGTTCCTGATCCTCCTGACGAGGAGGTTGTGTAAAATGTCTGTGTGTTAGCAGGATTGCTCAAAAAATGGACATTTCACATCACATCTTGACAAATGAATACGAAACTGAAATTGATGTAAGAAAAAATGCGGAAAATGCTCTTGATGTTCTCAAGAAAATATCACAAGCTAATCTGGATCCAGAGATTCAGTTCCTGCATGGTGTGCAATGAATTTTCAGTCAGGCTGAAGTATGCAGTCTCAAAGTGCTCTTGTTGACCTTTCAATCATATCACGTGATCTTCATTCAGTAGGTGGAGTTTGTCGTATAACTGTAGTATTTCAGGCTTTTAAATGACCTCTCTTCAGTGTTTGCTTAAATAACTTTTCCTGTCAAATTTGATGAGGCCAGCATCTCAAAAAGTGTTTTGTTTTTTTTTTTTTTCAATGAATTATTTATAACTGTTGTTTTCAAATGTGACCAAAAGTAAACAAAGACTCCTCATTTTGCTTACTGTATTAGGGCATTCTGTCTGGGGGTATTGATAGTGTCACACCAGCTTTCTGTTCAGCATGTGTTTGATATCCTGTATATAAAACCACTTTTTTCTTGATTTTTACTTGACTTTTATTGAGTCTAAATAATTATGAGAGGGTGAAACATCATCTCCAGGATATCAGTGTTTATCAGAGTCTCAGTCTGAAAGGACTTGGTAAGGGCTTAGCTGTGGAGTTTCCAGGAAGTCAATGTCACAATGTAAACAAATGATGAAGTCAGCTGTCACGTATTCATAAAGCAGCTAGAATTATCCTGTAAAAGTTAAGTTTCAAAGTTTAATTGTTTGTAAAATATGACAACAAAGGCGTCGGGTGCTGTTACTCTGATAACCTGACTGGTTAACCAGGCTCTTCCAAATTAGGGTAAGTGAGGATATATGTGTGGATCTTTTGCTGCTCCTCCTGTTTGGGTTGAGATCTGAGAGATGCTTGAGACTGGAATAAAACAAGACTAAATCATTGTCAGTCAACCTGCTAACATTCACTGTAATGAATCCAGTTGTAAATAACACATTTTTCTCATTTATGTTTTTTTTTTTTTTTTTTTTTTTTTTCTTTTTTTTTTTTTTTTGCGCC
>VUQS01024222.1:21183-34502 GCA_015108495.1 Heterochromis multidens | reverse complement strand
CTAGTTTTAATTTTTTTTTTTTTTTTTTTTTAAGCTGTTACTTTGAGGAGCTACTTGCAGCATTTTGGATGTAGTATCAAGAAGTGTTGTCACGCACAGCATTGGTGATCGGCTCCATGTCTTTTGTTTGACTTTGCAAAACCAAACCATTTGCATATCTTTGAGCTGTGTAATGTAACAAATCAACTTTTTTTTTTTATCATCATCCGTTATTTAACGGAATGCAACAACAGCATACATTAAAGGCCCAGTTCTGGGCTTTAGTCAGCTGCCTTAGAAACATCACTAAACTGCTCAGTAGTGTCAAGATAAACTGATAATAAAACCAGGCTGTGAAAGGCCTGGTTTTATTATCTACACAGAGTGTAGGGCTTATTGCTTGTGAACCAATGTGTTCTTCTCTCTTTTAAAAGACTTTAGTTTGATCAGTTGGATTTCTTGCTACAGAATATATACATACACATGACTTTTTTTTTCCCATAAAGTACAATTGGACAACAAAAGCTGGCTCTTATAATGTAAATCATTAAAATTAAGAGTGAAGGCCTGAGTCAATGTTAGCTGAAGTATCTAGGTAATAAAGTCAATGTAATTACCTCTAAACTGACTAAAACATGACTGTGTGTCTGTGTGCAGGAGTGGTCTCCAGAGGCAAGTCGCTCCATCAGCAAGAAGGAGCGCAGTGGACACTCTGAGGAGAACGTGGTGACGCTGACCAACATTGTCTCTTCTGGTGAAGATGTCCCACCGAGTCCCATTACCCTGGATACTGGCAGGTAGGAGGACACTGCAGACAAAATGCAGCAGTTGTCTGTCTGTGACGAAGAAAAAAAAAAAAAACTACCAAGTTTGATGTAGTTTTGTGAGGTTTAATTTACATCTTTTCTAAAGTACTATTGTTGAATTCAAAGTTGTGTTATTTACTAAAATAATTATTTACTAAAATATGAGCTGTGATCTCTTAGACATGTAGAACAAAAGGTTTTCATTGGAGGACAGTAAGACAGGCTGTAGACAATCACTGTAGCATTAAAGTGTTCACTCACAAATTAAAAGTAAGCAATGATGCTTCAGGATAAACTTCTTTGTAACATGCAACACAAACTCCAAATGGAAACATGGCTGATTCAGTGTCAGTTTGTAACTTTCTACCATTTATAAAATGTTTTTGTATTCTTTATGTCTACAAAATGGCTGCAGGTGCATTACCATGTCTGTCCTGTCTGCAGAAGGCCCCACCCTGATTTACTGAGACTGATTGTAATCACTTGTGTGATCTGATCACATATTCAGCTCAGTGCAAAAGTGTCCTTAAATCTCATTCAGCATTTAACTCTCTACAGACACTTGAAACTGGAACAAAATAAGAATACAGTAGTTTTGTACTGAAGAGCTTGTCTTTCCTGTGCATACACACACAAATACACAGCATGGACACAAAACACATGCACTGCTTGATTTTTAAAGAGACGGCCGCGCTTGTTGGTTTTGTAAAGTTTTAAAACAGCATGTTGTGGGCTGTTGAGTGCAGACTAAACACAAGACTACAATTATGTCTTTTTCAGGTGTGTGTGTGTGTGTGTGTGCATGTATTGCTCACGTTGTGAGGAGATAAATTTGTTTATTATACAGTCACAATGTGGGGACACAATGATCTCACCCTCACCCACCCTTCGGGGACGGGTTCTCATAATGTAAATCATTACATTTTGGAGTGAACACCTGGCATTAGAGTAAGTCTTCAAGAAATTCATTTAAGTCGGTGTAGTGTCTAGAGGTGGAAACATGACTGTGTGAATGTTGTAGTATACCTATGTATCCTTAAAAGAACTGCAAACCTGCTCTTCTTCATGTAATTCCATATTGTTGGTTTTTGATGGTGCAACACAAAATCGATGCAGTTGCAAAGCTTTAAAAAGTCTAAAAATGTCTTGTTTTGGAGTTTAATTAATTAATTAATTAGCTTATTTATTTACACACACACGGGCTGTTGATTGTCCGATAAACACAATAATGTCAAGACAATAAAAAATCTATTTCAGTGCTACAAAGCTACTTGGATCATAAAACTGGGCTGTAGATGTAGTGGACATTAGCTTTTTTAAAATTTGGTGTCTTATGACTAGTGTAAAAAGGTTTTGTTAAATAACAGGGAAAGCTCCTAACCACTATGAGAGCTGTTCCTTCAGGCAACCCAGAGGGAAGTAAGATTTGTATTTTTTTTTTAGCCATACTTCCCAATTTCTAATAATAAAACTGGTGTAATGTCCCTATGATCAGCTGAGACATCACTGGGCTGGGAAGTCTGTACATTTTTTGTGTGTTACTATAAAATATATACATTTTACACCTAAAATTCAGACAGTAGATAAATGGTGTGTGAAAATGGGTTATTTCAGTCAGCTATAGGGACTTTTTGTGCCGTCAGCCATGTCCCTCCAGTTTTTTTGTTTTTTTTTCTGTATATGGTGCTTTCCATGCTCAGACTTGTCTGAGCCTTCAGCGCACTGAAGTTTTCACAAACTGCACTTCACTGTATATTTGTGATGGCAAAAGTGGTGGTTCCCAGGAGATGTGATGTGGCTAAAACACCTTAGTTGGGTCACGTAATGTAAGCTGGGAAAATGGGGAATTCAAAGAATGCAACTGAGGAGCAGCAAACTTTGCTGAGGGACTCTGACAATGTTCATAAATTTGCCTGTCAACAATACATGTGTATGGGAAAAGTTTGAGCTTGTATGCCTCTCTCTGTCTGACATTTGCCTTTCCCCTTTTCTCTCTCAGGGTGAAAGATTACTCATCAGACTGGTCAGATGATGAAAGTCCTAAGAAGGTGTCGGTGAACGGCGTGGGGGAGGATGAGGAAGAGCAGGTAGAGGGGGTGCGAGTCAAAGCTCTCTATGATTACATGGGCCAGGAGTCCGATGAGCTCAGCTTTAAAGCAGGTATTAACCTTACTAATGCTTTTCTAGTGGGGAGACATCACAGAGGAGAGTGCTTTTTTTGTTTTTTATTTATTGATGACTTATGAAAGTTTTGTTTTTCTACCTGTGATGCCTTAACAGATTTACATACACGCTCATGTCAAACATGTTCCAGACATGAGCACTGATCATCAAATGCAGTAAGACTGTAATGCAAAGTGATCCATAAAACACACATTACATCTTACCTGCATGTAACTCAGTTCATAAATCTTGCATAAATGAATCCATCCAAGTCACAGAAAGCTTTTTTTTCTTTTCTTTTTTTTTCAAATGAGTCTGTAAATAGAAGTAAAGTTTGAAGAAGCTAAATTTTCAGTAGATTATTTTGATAATTTGTGTTTAGCTCAAGAAGTACAAAAAAGCAGAGGAAATGTTACTTCTCTGAACACAAGAGGGTGGATTTTTGCTACTCTCTTCCATACTTCTGTGACTTCAGTTGGGTCATCATTACAAAAGTTGTATATGCAAAATTTGCTGATAGCATGAGCACATCACTGCTTGATGTGTACAACAGCGGCTTGACCTCATCTCTGGCTACTTTCTGAAAATAAAAGGCTTTTTAAATCAGACCAAATGGCCCCCAGAGGGGATGCTTTTACTCTGATAGAACAATTTATTTTTCCAGCTTTGACATGAAAATGAAACACTCAGCTTTTTAAAAAAAATACTTAATGCATCTCGTATAAGGACTCAGAACATACAGGCATCAGGAACGACCAGTCACTCTAAGTGGTTTTACCTTCCTGATTCACTGGATGTTTTGACATGTAGAAGCTGTCTAAATATCAACAGTGCATTATTGTAGGTTTTCGGTGACTAATCTGATCTAATTCCAAGATCAAGTTGGTTAGTCAGTTAGGCTAAGTAAACCCAAATGCCCCCCCCCAAAAAACGACTAATGACAATAGAAGAGGGAATAAAATAAGAAACTTCACTTTTTAAGTGTAATATATTTTGTTTAGAATTATAGAGTTGACAGTTAACGTGTGTGTGGGGGGGTGGGGTTGTTTTTTTAATGTCCTATAAAGATTCCTTCGGCACTTTTGGGGGAATCAGAACAAGCTTGTTTGTATAGCACATTAAAACATGAGAAATTCTGAGTGCTTTTACATAACGTATTACAACAAGCTTCTGTATTAGCTTCTGTAAGTCCTGTTCTCTTTTAGAGAGGAAACTTTGACAGTAAATTTCCACCACTTTCTATATTGTCATCATTAGGAAGCTCACAGTTGATGTAGTGGACAGTTTCTTTTATCAGACAGGAGAAAATTAGGAAACTGCATTATATTTTCTGTCAAAGTCAACACCATACTGTGAACAAACCCAAGACCAAGCACTATATGGACAGATAATCACCCAATCCACTGTGTGTGTGTGTGTACATTACCAGTCAAAAGTTTTTTCCAGTTTTTTATTGAAAATTATGCAGTTTAATGTCTCATTGCACTCTGAAATGAAAGCATAGTACAAATAAGCAATTGGAGTTAAAAAAAAGAAATCATGGAATCAATTTATAGACCAAAATGTATTCTAAACTTTTGACTCATCAAAGTAGCCACCTTTGGCAGATATAACAGCTGAACACACTCGTGGCATTCTTTCTACAATAGAAATCAAATATTCTTCAGAAAGTTCTTCCCATATCTGTTGCAGAAGTTGGCCGGTAGTATATATTTATATAAAAATCATAAAAAGGTACTCATAGGTCATTCCAGATGCAAATTTATGGTCCTCTGTAGACTTAAATCTAGGCCCAGGAACAGACAGTTGGTTTGTGTCCAAGGATCTCATGCTTTGCACAGATTGGCAAGAGGAGATGAACTCTAGACCATAATCTGGAGCCTAGCTGTGGAGGGTAATCAGTAAAAGTGTGGATTTTGCCCTCCTGTTTTTAACTTTGGAGTTGTAAACATGAGGACAAAGTCCTGTGTTTTGCTTGCATTTTGTTGAAAAAAAAAAAGTTCAGGCACATCCAATCATTATGCAATTATTCATTTAAATTAACATGACTAAAACCAAACTCATCCTTTCAGGCGAGGAGCTGCTGAAGCTGGGAGAGGAGGACGAGCAGGGCTGGTGTAAAGGACAGCTGAGCAATGGCCAGATTGGCCTCTACCCTGCCAACTATGTGCAGGTCATCGCCTCCTGATGGCCCTGCCTCTATGGTCACCCAATAGCAAAACTGAAATCAAGGTGCCGGGACTAATCAAAAGCTGTTAGTGCTGAACTGTAGACCCACCCTGTTTGAAACCAGACTTTTTTTTTGGTTGCTGACTGCAATTTTTTAAGCATGTTTTTGTAAATTTAACCAGTGCAAAAGTCCTCATTTTGTGATGGGCTGCTCACTCAACAAGAGGTCAGCGGCACTTCTGATAGAAGCTTTACAGGCAGAGAAGTATCCAGAAGCCTGCCAAAACAAACTGTAGACATGCAGTAAAACATGTATGTATATTCTATCACATCATATCTTGTTTTCTAAAGGGATGTTTTATTGAACATCACATATTTAGTCAAAAAAGACAAAGACTGGGTGGAGATGAGGTGAGCAGCAACCATCACAGCTGACTGCAACAGTAGATTTCAGTGTAGTTTTTAAGTTTTCTTGGATCCACCATCTAGTGGCCATTAGAGGAACTCCACAGTTTTCTCTGCTAAGCTGTGTGTGTGCTGCTGGTTGAATTGAAGAAATGACGAAACCCAATTAAATCACTGACTGTGCCTTCGTCGATAAGGTCTGAAATTTACCGCACCACCCTGCTGTCTGAGGAATTACAGCCTGGACATGTGCAGCGCTGCCCTGCTGTCTGACTGAAGAATTACACCCTGGATATGTGCCGTGCCGCCCTGCTGCCTGACTGAGGAATTACAGCTTGCATATGTGCAGCACTCCCCAGCTTTCTGACTGAGATATTACAGCTCTCTGGTGGGTTATAATGAGCTCATGGCCTCCGTCTAACCACGGAAGAAATCTTTAAAACTTTGGGCACATTAAAAGAAATTTGATTGTGTAGGCAACACTTGATTGGCTTTCATTTAGCTTGATAATTGTGGGCTTTGGTTACTTTTTAGACACTTTTTTTTTATGTAATAGCTCTTTGTTCATATTAAGTCAACTGATTTTGAATGTGAACAGTTTAAACAGTTGCTACTGGTTGTTTTTTTTGTTTTTTTTTGTTTTTTGTTTTTTTCAAGACTAGCATTTTGACTATCAAGCCAATTTACTCTAAGATTTTTCTTGATAAATCATTAGACTGATCAAAGCAGGTAGAGTAAAGTTGACTGTTACCTCTGGGTCATTTTAATGTGTAAATGGTGTTTTGTTGCTAGTTTGATTTGCTATGCTGGGATCACAATGCAAAATCATCTCAGACATCTAAAAAGTATGTAATAAGTTTAATATTTTGTCTAAAGATGTCAGGTTTGGGGTTTTTCATGTTTAAATGTGTGGCTTGAATATGAGCGAGTCTCCTTCCCCTGCTAATCTTAGCCCTGCTACAGCTAACCCACATAGATGTTAGACAAATGAATGCTACTGCAATGCTCCTTGGATTCTTTCCCTTTCTTTCCATAATTGTAACATATACAGTACTTACTGGGGGAAGCAACAATAAAAAGCTTTATGCAGTTGAAAGTTTCACAGAACATCTTTTGTGCTCATGTTCGTATTGTATATTAATAATAATAATTTAATTCAAAAGGGTAAATGGTCAATACAGGTACAGTGAAATATTTCATATTATGGCTTATAGCTCATAAAAATCAGAACTCCAGTGTCTTAGATTATTAAAAATTCCCCACTCTCCCTTGTGGGCCGTCTTTATCCTTCAAGCTTGCGTCCTCTACCAGAGGCCTGGGAGCTTGAGAGTCCTACGCAGTATCTTTGCTGTTCCTAGGACTGCGCTCTTCTGGTCAGAGATCTCTGATGTCGTTCCTGGGACCTGCTGGAGCCACTCGCCCAGTTTGGGGGTCACTGTTACCTTCACCCTCCACATCTTCTGTAGCTCCTCTCTCAGCCCTTGGTATTTCTCCAGCTTCTCGTGTTCCTTCTTCCTGATATTGCTATCACTTGGTATAGCTACATCTATCACTACAGCCTTCTTCCTCTGCTTGTCCACCACTACTATGTCCGGTTGGTTAGCCATCACCAGTTTGTCCGTCTGTATCTGGAAGTCCCACAGGATCTTAGCTTTGTCATTCTCGACCACCCTAGGGGGCGTATCCCATTTAGACCTTGGGACTTCCAGGCCATACTCGGCACAGATGTTCCTGTATACTATGTCAGCTTGGTTATGGCGTTCCATGTATGCCCTGCCTGCTAGCATCTTGCATCCTGCTGTTATGTGCTGGATTGTCTCAGGGGAATCTCTGCACAGCCTGCACATGAGGTCTTGCCTGGTGTGGTAGACTCCAGCCTCTATTGATCTTGTGTTTAGAGCTTGTTCCTGTGCTGCCATGATTAGTACCTCTGTGCTGTCTTTCACTCTAGCTTTGTCCAGCCATTGGTAGGATTTCTCAGTGTCAGCCACTTCTTCTATCTGCCGGTGGTACATGCCGTGCAGGGGTCTGTCCTTCCATGATGGTTCCTGTTCTTGCTCCTCTTCTTTCTCAGGTTTCTGCTGCCTGAGGTATTCACTAAGCACATGATCAGTTGTGGCCATCTTTCTGATGTACTCATGGATATTTGTTGTTTCATCCTGGATAGTGGTTCTGACACTCACTATTCAATTCAATTCAATTTTATTTAAATAGCGCCAAATCATAACAACAGTCGCTTCAAGGCGCTTTATATTGTAAGGTAAAGACCCTACAATAATACAGAGAGAAGAGAAAACCGCAACAATCAGACGATCCCCTATGAGCAAGCACTTGGCAACAGTGGGAAGGAAAAACTCCCTTTTAACAGGAAGAAACCTCCGGCAGAACTAGTCCTCGGCCTCCTTCCTTCCGCTTAGCATACAGTCTCAGGGTGCTGGATTTGGGGTGAAACCCTCCATGCATGGTTAGGAGCTTCCTTGTCTTGATGTTAGTGGCTTCTATCTCCTCCTTTGGCCAGCTTATTATCCCAGCAGGGTATCTGATGACCGGCAGGGCATAGGTGTTGATTGCCCGGATCTTGTTCTTCCCGTTCAGCTTACTCTTCAGGACTTGCCTTACTCTCTGCAGGTATTTGGTGGTTGCAGCTTTCCTAGCGGCATCTTCATAGTTCCCATTTGCCTGTGGGATCCCCAGGTACTTGTAACTGTCCTCAATGTCTGCAATGTTGCCTTCTGGTAGTACAATCCCCTCAGTTATGACTACCTTCCCTCTCTGTTACCATCCGACTACACTTCTCCAGTCTGAATGACATTCTGATGTCAGTGAATCAATATCTCGTTCACTCCTGGCATACAGCTTGATGTCATCCACGTAGAGCAGGTGGCTGATGTTTGTGCCATTCCGTAGTCGGTATCCGTAGCCAGTCTTGTTAATGATCTGGCTGAAGGGGTTCAGGCCTATGCAGAACAGCAGTGGGGACAGAGCATCTCCTTGGTAAATCCTGCACTTATTGGTGACTTGTGCAGTTGGCTCGAAGTTGGCCTCTAGTGTTGTCTTCCATTTCCCCATTGAATTCTTGATGAAGCCTCTTAGGGTCCTGTTGATCTTGTATAGTTCCAGGCATTCCAGGATCTATGTGTGAGGCATTGAGTCATAGGCTATTCTGTAGTCAATCCATGCGGTGGACAAGTTGGTCAGTCTGGTCTTACAGTCTCGGGTGACTGCTCTATCTACCAGTAGCTAGTGTTTTGCTCCTCTGGTGTTGCTGCCAATTCCTTTCTGGGCCCCATTCGTGTATTGAGCCATGTAGATGCTATGATGCCTGACAGGAGCTTCCATGTAGTGCTAAGACAGGTTATTGGCCGGTAGTTGGATGGGACTGGTCCCTTCTGGGTATCCTTGGGGATCAGGACTGTCTGGCCTTCGGTTAGCCATTCTGGGTGTGTCTCATCCACTAGCAGTTGGTTCATTTGTGCTGCCAGTTGTTCATGGAGTGCAGTTAGCTTCTTTAGCCAGTAGGTGTGAATCATATCAGGGCCTGGTGCTGTCCAGCTCTTCATACCTAAGAGTCTTTCTTGGATGTCTGCCACTGTGACGGTTACTAGATCCTGTTTGGGCAGGTTGCTGTGGTCTGCTCTTAGATCCACTAGCCACTGAGCATTGTTGTTATGTGTTGCATCCTTCTCCCATATGCTCTTCCAGTATTGCTCCATTTCCAGCCTTGGTGGGACTGTTCTCGTATTGTTCCCCTGCCACTGAGAGTCTCCTGACTTCTATCTCTGGTATACCTCTTCATGCGGTTAGCCAAGGCTGTGAGTCTTTACTTGGCAGTTTCTAAGGCCTCGGGTATGGACAGCTTGTACTTCTTATGCACCCCTTTCTTCATCACACCTTTCTGCAGTTCGGATAGTTGACTAACTTCCAAACCAAATTAACAATTTGGTCGGTGCTGCCTTGATCATAGCCTTCAGTCTCCTTCTCCATGGAGGGTACTGCTCCTTGTGGCTGTTTATCTTATAGCCAAGCATATCAAGGATCACTGTTGGTGTAGTGTAGATCAGCTGGTTGGTTTCAGTGATGGTCGCAGTAGGGATCTTCTAGTAGACTTTCAGAGGGTACTTCACGTAGTCTTGGCTAGTCTAGGGTCCAGGTTTCCAGCTTAGCCATGATCTTCTCTTTCAGGTCAGCTGCTCTGGTATTCAACGTACCAGTTTTTCTTGGGGCTTGGTACCCAATCTCGGAGTGCGGGAATGATGAAATCTCCCCCGACTAGATGTCCTGGCTCCCCCTTGCCGTAGCATTTGTGTTGTACCTCATCAGTCTTTAGTTTCGATAGTAATTGCTTCTTGTGGATGACAGTGAGTTACTATTTGTTTAGTGTTAGTGTAGATGCGGTCTGCATTATTGTAGGGTCTTTACCTTACAATATAAAGCGCCTTGAGGCAACTGTTGTTGTGATTTGGCGCTAAAAAAATAAAATTGAATTGAACAGAATTGAATGTTGTGGTGTTGAAGAATCCATAGGTCCCACATCCTGTTCATGTAACCTTTTTCACTGGAGTTGCATATAGTAGCATTCCAACAGTTCCCTATTGTCATCTTTTGTCCTCTTATGCCTTTGTGTTCCAGTAGCCCACTTCTCATCAGTATGTCCTGGTTCCTCAACACCTGACACGGACCTTGTTAATCCTGGCGATGTCTGAGTTGGCATGGCTTCAATTATTATCTCTCAGTCATATACAGAGGTAGGCGTTTGGTAGCATGCGGTGCCTAGCCTGGGGACCCTTACTGGATGCATGCCTTGGTCAGGATTCGAACCCCTGACCTATTCTTCTGAAGACAGTAGTGTTGTATATATGCAGCATGCATATATATCTTTTGCTGCAACATCTACTTATGTCTCTCCATGGATGGGCATTAAGTTTTCATTGTGTAAAACAGTGAGCTAAAGTCGGCTAAAAAGTCCCAAGTCAACCTGTAAGAGGACAGCAAGTTTTGTGTTATTTAGTTATTAGGAATAATCACCAGTAATAAGGTCAAATTCTGATTGTTGAATAAAATTTGTTTAATGAAACAATCACTGAACATCAAATCAACCTTTTAATTACAAGCCTTAAAAAGGATGTGGCATTCAATGAAATCTACAGGAGAATCCAGCAATAGAAAAAATGGTGGTAGAAGCTCAACTTCCAAAATAAAAAGCTTTTTAAACATTATTCTGGGTCAAGCTCAGCAAATTTTTCATGTAGTTTTAATCATATGTTATCTCAAATGTTATAATACAGTAATGGGCTGTACATCCTAGTTCACAGCTTTTAGTGAACACTTCATTGCACCAACCAAACACACACTCAGAAATAAATCTATGAGCAGAAACGGTCCTCTCCTGACTAACTGGAATCTTGTGCTTGGGACAGGTTTTGCTTCTTGCCAGTCGGACTGCAATGCACTCCTGGCATCCAGTGAAGCTGAGGTAGCACAGTGCTAATGAAGTGGCTGGTGAGTGAATAACTGACAGATCTCCAAAAGCCTCTGTGAAATGGCTTCTTGCCCACTGTCTCGCCTCTTCAGAAGCAGAGGGATCAAAAGGCTCCAAAAGTTGACACTCTAGTCAAGGATCTGCGTCAGAGCAGTCAGGTGCTACAAAGGCACAAGGAAGCGTCTCTGTCAGTAAACATTTGCCTGATTAATGTCTAGGACTGAAATGTTGTAAATAAATATATATTTACATTATACTACATGTATTTTATATTGCATATATTTTTACAAGGACACAAAGGCCTCTCAACACATGGTGCACAAATTGCAATGGCTCAAAAGTAAGTGGAGACTTCAGTTTGTGTGTTTGTTGGGCAGCAGTGTACCATTTCAACGTAAGAAATGTCACAAAGATACAAGTTCATGTGTGGCTCTTCTGCTAGATTGCCTTTATTGTACCTCTTGAGTCCTGTAGACATAATAAGTGATAAACTGGTGAGTTAGGTCACAGTGTAGCTGTTTGTCTTTGGTCTTTTTTTCAACTTCTTTCACTTTGTCACCTTCTTTCACTCGGATAAAGACATGCACCGTGTTTCTTTTGGAACATAAAAGTTTCTTTAACTGTTGCTGCACGTTAAAAACAAAATGTATGGAGCTGGGACTTATTTTTATTTGGTCTTAAAATGAGACTCAATTTGAGGCGAGCATATGAAAATCTGCACACATTTTTATTAAATCAACAAATTTTATCTGTACAGCAAAATCAAATCTCACAATGATAAATCTGTTACATTTTCATAATACATGGCATATTCTAAAAAGAACATAACTGCACAGCGATGAAGTTTGTCCACATAGAGACTTGCGTACAAAACTGGTTTTGATAGCGGTCTTTAGTTTTCTGTAAAATCTCTTAACATCTGACTTCAGACACACGGAAACAAAAAGGTTCATTTTCTAAGCAACAAGTTTTTGCTTCCTGTCACACTACTGTTAAATTATGTTTTCCCATTTCTCAGAGTGTGTTCACCTTTTGTTAATGAGCGGAAATCTTGCGCATTTGTTGCACAATGTTCATCTTTGTGACCACTTTCATATCATTTACAGACATTAATTCCCAACAAAACGCTGGAAAACATTTGTTTTAAAAAAAAGAAATTCAGGTTACTGTTGAGAAATATTTTTTAGAAATTAATAAATGAAGCTCTGCAGATGTGACCCAGATAAAGTGCAAAAGGAAATATTTTTCAATTTCTTAAGAAAAATGTTAAGTTTGTATCTCTTCAGTTCTGATTAAAGTTACATGTCATGTAACTGCAAAGCAATAACGATGGTTCAAATGTCTGTAAAGCACAGTGAGTCATAATGGTTAGGGATTTTCCAAAGGGGTTCATAGGATTTTGATTTAATCTCAACATTATTTTGTTTTGATGCAACTCTTGAATGGGAAATCGTCTTACCTGGTAAGAGAGACCCCGTTCTGAGGTTATATGTGTAATATATAACTGAAGCTTGAGCTGACTTCAGGTGTTCCCTTGTGGAAACAATTCAGAATGTTGTAAATCAGATATTGTGTGATATTAAACACAAATATTCAAGTCACCACAGCTCAACTTGACTGCTGAAAGCCGCCTCACTGTGGTGCACAGGCCACACCCACTGCAGCCATGACCAATAAACTCTTAAATCTCTACCACCTTTTTTTTTTTTTTTTTAAGACCAATACCAATTCTGATATTTGAGGATTTAAAAATCTGATATCTGCTGATATTTTTCTTTGAAATACAAAAAACAAACAGATGACCCTAACATTTGTTATGTGTAGTTATTTATTTACTTGTTTAGACTCTGCCTGATTCTTCTCAGATAAGCAAGTTGTTGTGTTTGTGGTGCTCCAAACATGTGTTGCCAACAGCGAAGTTGCAGAGTGCCCTTTGGTGGACAAACTACACGTCAACACTTATAACATGGTTAAACGGCTGAAGGGTTTCTCTCCTGTCTCTTCTTTTAGTTTTTTTATTGGTGATTATAGATGTTGATACCAGTAAATTGGCAAATAGTTAATATCTGCTGATATTAGCTCTAATTCTCTGTAATGGCTTGCACCAAGGAGACTATGTCCAAAATGCTCAGGATATAACAGGATTTCACAAAACAAAGGGTGACATCGCCGCAGCTACATCCATCTTTAGTGGTTTTAATTGTAATTTTAATGTTTGTCTGAAACAGATCTCTCTTGTAAATGAGACAGAGTCTCAATGGGACTACCTGTATAAATAAAGGTTAAAAAAAAAAAAAAAAAAAAAAAAAAATAAAAAA